>JAJEJO010044457.1:0-36766 GCA_020662805.1 Glaucomys volans | reverse complement strand
GGGGGGCACTGACCCTGGCAGAGATGCCTGAGGAACACATCAAAGAAGGGAATATTGATGGGTTGCTGAGTTCGTCTATGGTCCTCAATCTGTCCCAATACCATCTGTAGCAGGAATATCAGAGAGGGAGGAAAGCAGAAAGGGAGGAACACAAGAGAAACACGTATAGAGAAAGGGGTCAAGGAACAACAGAACACCCAACTCCTTTCTCCCCACATTTTGACAGGCCCATGTGGGATAAAGGTTAGGGAAAAAGTAATCCAGATTTGATGCCACCTCTGCCAAAAAGGAATCCCAAAGAGGCACATATAGAGTGCCTTTCCCTTGCTTCTGGCTTACCTTCTCTCAGTTCTATATGCATAAGCCCCTCCTCACCTGAATGCAACCAGCCAGGATGCTGGAGGTGAGGTTGCTATAGAGCTGGGCGTACTTCTCACACTCTATTACCAGGTCCCGCAGCTCGGAGGCCAACAGCAGTTGAGCTGAGTGCTTGTCCAGGGTTTTAGAGAGGGCCTCTTTTGCTCCCAAGCAGCAGAGAACAACAGCATAGTCCTTATGCATTGAAGCCAGGCGATGCAGGAAGCAGGTCAGCTCCTGAACAATCTGAACCCAAAGCCACATGGATTAGTTTTTGGGAAACAAAGATCAGGGCAAGCAAGGATTAAGGGCTGGGTCCAGTAAAGCAAGAGTGATGCTGAAATTCTGAAGAAACTTGAAAGCCCAGAGAAAGGACAGGGCCAAAGACAGAATAGAAGAGAACACTGGGGTGCTGGGCTCCAGAATGAGCTGGCAGTGGCAGAGCTTGGGCAGTTTCCCAAGTCTACTCCTGCCAGGACCAATCTATCCCAAGAAATAACCATGGTGCCTGAGGTTCACTCCACATGCACAAACCCTGACAAGTGGAGAGCAAGGGCTATTTGGTTTGATGAAACTGAGCTTCTCCAAAACCCAGAATCTAAAATTCAGGTGCAGCCACAAGGTTAATACTCCAAAGATCCCAATTCCAGAGACTCTTCAAAGACATCAGCTTTCCTCTCCCCACCCCCATCCCAGTGCCTGCAGACACGTTCAGAATGGCTCTGCAGTGCCCTGAGCCTCAAGAGATGGGTGGTGCCCCAGATGCAGGCTTTCTTTTCCCCACTCCTACCAGGGCTCTGGTACCTCAGAGTCGCTGCTGGGGCCACTCAAGCAGTTGAGGCAAGGTTCCAAGACCTCATGCCAGGGGAGGCCCATTGCCTCAGGGTAATCCAACAGGCGGGTCATGACCCTGTGAGGGGATGGAAACAAGTGAAGTCCCTGCAGTCCCCCTCACCCCCAAGGCATGGGTGCCTGGACAGACCTCTCACCTCAGTACTGTCAGCAGCAGAGTCTTGTTGGGCCCTGGGGCATCCAGAGTTCGCAGCAACAGAAGGAAGGGTTGGGTCTCCTGCTGGAGGCGCGTGAGGAGGGGCCTCACAGCAACCCCTGGGCTGCCCTCATGGCACAACATATGCTCCAAGTCCAGGAGTAGTTCTGCAGATGGGCCCCCCACCAGGGATTGAATCAGTAGCTCAGGGGACCCATCCTGGCCCTGGGTACTGGGGGTCTCCAATGCTGCAGCCAAAACATGCCAGGGGGAAAAATATTTTTGAAGAGGAGTTATAAATTCATCAAACTGAGATATAGGAAAGTACAAAAAATCATCCCCAAATTTTCTTCCCATATCAAGGATGTCTAGTTTTTACCAAACTAAGAGAGGTTTTTTTTTCTGTTCCCAAATACAGATATAACTACATCTGAAAATAAATCTAGTATAGCAAACATTGACAAGTTAAACATTTTTAATCTCATAAACAGCTATAATCATATAGTGCTGTTTGCTAAAATATTAGCTATTATAGTTATATTCCCACGATATCTAGCATGATGGCTTTATACTTGTAGACTAGTAGATACATATTGCTTATTTTGTTATCTGTACTGTACCATACTTCTGGGTTTTCACCCGTTTTTTAAACATAAGGTTTCTTTTCTGTGCCACCAATATTTCATGGTTCTAGTCACAAATTTTCCATTCCATAAATTGCAATTCCTCTACAGAAGGCTCCCCTACATGACATTTCAATCAATTTTCTACTTTCCAAGACTGGACCAAACCTAGGCAAGACTGTCTAGATTTGACAAATGCTTAATGCCATTCACAGAAGGCAGTTTCTTTGCACCTATTCTAGGATATCCTACCCTTGTCAGGAAGTTCCATTTAAGACCTAACTTGAGCACCAAAACCCTCACTCATTTCCTAAGTATAGCATATCTTTCTAATAAGAACTGGTTTATAAATCTTAGCCTTCCTGGCCACTGGCTGGCACCGTATGATTCCTCAGCAGAACAAACTCCCTCCACAATGGTACCTCCATGTTCAGGACTACCCGGTGGCTCAGAATAGCGATTGAGAAGCATCATGAGGATGGTGCGTGTGGTAGGCATGGGTTCTACTCCTGGTGCTATCCCTGAGTGCCTGAACAAGGTGTCTCTCAGCTCTCGGGTTATAATCTGGTCTCCCAGAGTGTGGTGGTTGCACAAAAGCATGTTGAGCAGAAGTAGTCCATTTCTCACTGCAGAGGAACACCTGAAAGAGGGGGGGACCCACAAAGAAATTGACAGTGAATGAAATGGAATCAGGGAAGCAAGTGCAGAGGGCCCTACAGTTGAGGGGCTCCTATCTCTCTGAGGCAGGACTTCTGGCCCCCTGACCTCAGGCCACTCCTCCCAGTCCATGAAGGAAGGGAAGGGTCTCTCCTTTCTCTGGGAATCTTCCTACCCCCAACAACTTAGCATCTCTTCCAAGGACATTCAGGGAGGGCCACCAGCACTTAATTCAGAAGTGACAGTGTAAGAGGAATTTCTGTGGAGTGCATGAGCCTGGGGCAGAAGTAGTGGGGTTTGGGACAGCAGAAATCTGGACTTCAGAGGATAATGTCCTGACCCCTCGGTGTTCAGCATCAGGATCACAGCTGCAGGGACAGTAAGGAGTAAGCTCTCAGAGCCTGGGCGTGTGGCTGAATCAATGCTGGCGAAGATCTCTCTGGTCATCTGGGCATCAAACAAAGGCTGAATGGACTCTCGACCAGTAACAAAAGTGGGGATTTCTGAGGAGCTAGCAACAGCCATCATCTTCAGCACCTGCAAGGGGTATGTGGAAGCAGAGTTAGGAGAGGACACAGCCACCATAAGAACATGGGGTGAGAGGGGTCAGGATTCTAGACCTCAAACTTTGGGGTAGCTGAACTATTCACAAATATGTAGTGCAGGAGATAAAAATGGAAGAAGCAGTGATAGAATATTGAATGCTAAGGAGGAAGGAAGGAGGAAAGAGGGAGAGAGGAATGAAGGAGAGAAAAGAAAAAAAGCAAACAAAACAATCTAAGACTTGGTAAAAGCAGCCCACCACTTCACTCTGCCTCTCTGCCCTCAGGTCCAAGGCTACAAGAGTGGGCTGGCCGCCCGCTCCTGAATTCTACCCGCCCCCACCTCCCCCAGGATGGTACCCTTTCACAGCCTCAGCTGTCTTCAGAGGCTTTCCTTGAAATACTCTCCCATCTCAAGTAACCATTCCTTCCTTTGCAAAACCTCTCTTCCCTGAGTCCTATGGCTTTATAGCCTTCTTGTTTTTCTATTCTTTGTTGTTCTTTTGTCTGGTCTTCAAGCACTGAAGTTCCCTGTCCCCTTTCTTTTCATTGTGTGCTCCCTCCCTAGACAACTTTATCCACTCTCATTATACCACCTATATGCCTTCCAAACCTATGTTCCCTGGCCTTAGTATCCAGCCCTTCTTGACAATGCTACTTGTCAAGTGGTTGCTATAGCAGAGTGGTTGGAATTACAGAAAGAACCTGTAGCATGAAAACTTATTTGCTGGTACTATAGAGGAAAATTAATTTTAAATGAACACTGTATCACAGAGCACAGAATGTCTCTGCTGGTGAAAGGGCTGACTCTTCAAAAACAACCCACTAAGGATGGGCAAAGCTAGAATTTATTCTCAAGAGGGCTCTTGTAAAGCTGGAGCCCTCCAAGTAAATGCCACCTGGTAATGAGGCCTTCCCCCTTTGATTACCCCATTCAGCCTAATTGTATAGATCTCAAGTAATAAACAAGATGATGCAGTTCCATTATGGGGAAGAGTTTGCATTTAAAGGTAAATGCTGTATTTTGGCCACGTGATTTGAGAGGATCAAGGAATTCGTTGAGCACATGCGACCTAGTCTATGAATACCTGGCAGCTCTTGGAAGGAGAAGAACTTCACTGATCCCGTAAAGGAAAGAGCTTCCTGCCCTCTCCCAGAACAGCCTGCTCTAAGAGTGATGTCCTCCCATCCATGCTGTTGTCACTATACTCTTAGAATCCATTCTCAGAACTGCTCTGGTTGAAGTCTACCTGTCCCCTGCAGAGACCATCAGGCTATACAGAGGCACACTTCCCAACCCACACTACCAGCTAGCACTTCTGTCTTGAGTAGTTAGGAAGTCAATCTCCTGTAAGCTCCCCTGAACAAGGGCTTCCCTTTCCTGCTCTCTGGGGCCAGGAGGGGCAGGGTTTGTTCTACCCAGATCTAGTGAGGGAATATTTTCTGGGTAAGGGTACCACTCAGATAAAAGGATAAAAAAATCCTTTTAGCTTAATTGTCCCACTTAGAACATTAGCCTTCAACCAGACATTCAAAGCACCTAAAAACTCAACTCCTGACCTTCTTCTTCCCCCTACCTCCTTTTCCTGCAACATTCCTTTTTTAAAAATATTGTTTTAGTTGTAAGTGGACACCTTTATTTTTATTTATTTATTTTTACATGGTACTGAGGATCAAACTCAGCGTCTCACACACTAGGTGAGCACTCTACCGCTGAGCCATAACCCCAGCTGTAACATTCTTTAACTTAATAAACAGCCACTTCATGCATTCTGCTGCTCAATTTTAAACCCGAGCATAATTAACTAATTTTCTCCACATCTTTTATTGGTGCATTCCCTCTTCCCACTCACTGGTCTCTTTCTTCAATTTTTTTTTAATAAATAGATGATATTGACATATTTCTCATTCAAGTATTTTTTTCAATATTTTGTTTTTGCTGTAGGTGGACACAATTCCTTTATTTTTTTTTTTCTTTTTATGTGGTGCTGAGGATCGAACCCAGGGCTCACAAATGCTAGGCACCACTGAGCCAAAATCCCCAGCCCCTCTTTCTTCAATTCTAACTGATCTCCCCTGCTTTTCATGTGCTCACTCCCCACCTTTCTTTTCCTTTTTCCTCTCTAGTTTTCACAAATGAGAGAAAACATGAGTCTTGACCTTGAGAGTTTGTTTTATTTTGCTTAACATATGGTCTCAAGTTCCATCTATTTTCCTGCAAATGACATAATTTCATTTTTCTTTATGGCTGAGTAAAACTCCATTAGGTACATATACCACATTGTCTTTATCCATTCATCTATGGATGGACACCTAGGCTGGTTCCATAGTTTGGCTATTGTGAATTGTGCTACTATAAAAACAAATATTCATGTATCACTATAGTATATATTGACTTTAATTCTTTAGAATAAATACCAAGGAGTGGTATAGCTGGGTCATATGGTAGCTCCATGCCTAGTCTTTTAGGACCCTCCATACTGATTTCCACGGTGGTTATACTAATTTACAATCCCACCAACAGTGAAAACGTGTTCCTTTTTCTCCATATCCTCTCCAGCAAATACTATTGTTTGTATTCTTGATGACTGCCACTCTGACTGGTATGAGATGATATCTCGGTGTAGTTTTAATTTACATTTCCCCTGAACATTTTTTCAGGTATTTGTTGGCCATTTGTATTTCTTCTTCTGAGAAGTATCTGTTTAATTTATTTGCCCATTTATTGTTTTTAATATTTTTTAGTTGTAGATGAACACAGTACCTTTATTTATTTATCTTTATGTGGTGCTGAGGATTGAACCCAGTGCCTCACACGTGCTAGGCAAGCACTCTACCACTGAGGCACAACCCCAGCCCTTGCCCATTTAGTTACTGGGGTTTTTCTTGGTGTTAAATTTTTTTTTCAAAGTTTTCTTTTTTTTATTTTGATTCATTGCACACAAGAGGATTACAGCTGTTGTTTCTCTGGTTGTACATAAAATAGAGTCACACCATTTGTGTAATCATACATGTACATAGGGTAATGATGTTTGTCTCATTGTGTTGGTGTTAAATTTTTTGAGTTTTTTAATATATTCTAGATATTACTCTTGCCAGAAGAGTAGCTAGCAAAGATTTTCTCCTTCTGTAGGTTCTCTGTTCACATTCATAACTGTTTCCTTTGCTGTGGAGAAGCTTTATAATTTGATGCCATCCCATTAATTAATTCTTGGCATTATTTCCTGAGCTTTAGGAGTTCTGTGTGTATAACCTGAACATCATTTTTAAAAACTCCCTTCCCCCTTTCTCCAAACATGCAACCTCCAAGACTGTCTGGATTACATTCTTAATCCATGTGTGTCTTTTCTTTCATTCTAATGTCTATACCCTGATCCAAATATCCCCAAGATATCAAAAGCTCCCCAATCTGCCTGTCCTGCCCATTGCCCTTTCCCACCAGGCCCAATGCACTCACCGCCAGCCCTGCCTGTTGCACCAAGACAGAAGTCTTATATTCTTGCATGCAAACCAGTACAGCGTAGATGCCACCCTCCCTGGCAAAGAGGGGGCGCCACTCGTGCTTGGTCATGAGCAGGTAAAGGAGGCGGAGGGCCAGCACCACCACCATCTTCTCTCCCACCTGATTGGTCAGCAACTCCACCAGCGTCTTCACTAGCTTCTCTCTGAGAAAAGATGAGACACTGGGGCTCCCCATCCCAAGGAATCTTGCCCGACTTTCACCATCTGACTCCCTGCCCAACTCCATCCATTAAGATCCTGCCCATCCACCTCCCCAACCTGTTCTCCTTGCCCTCCCTATCACTTACTATCTCCTTCCTTCTGCAAATTAACTACCCCTGGTAGAGAGCAATGGCCACAAACTGGCTCCGCTTTCAAAATGAATCTATAGATTCAATGTAATTCTATCAAAATGCCTTAGAAGTGAAAATTATAGGTAGATTCAGGCAGAGGAGGAAAAATATATAAGAATAATCAAGAAATGTTTGGAAGGAGCCGAGTGCAATGATGAACACCTATCATCCCAGTGGCTCGGGTGAACCTCAGCAAAACCAAAGTGCTAAGCAACTCAGTGAGACCCTGTCTCAAAATAAAATACAAAACAGGGCTGGGGATGTGGCTCGGTGGTTGAGTGTCCATGAGTTCAATCCCCAGTACCCAAAATAATAATAATAATAATGATAATAATAATAATAATAATAATAATAATAAAAGAAATGTTTGGAAGGGCTAGGAATGTAGCTCAGTGGTACAGCATTTGTCTAGCATGCTTGAGGCACTGGGTTTGATTCCCAGCACCTCAAAAACAAACACAAAGAAATGTTTGGAACAAATAATAATAAAATAAAGCTATCCAACCGTAACTATAAAGATATAGTAATTAAAACTCTAAAACTGATACAGGATAGCCAAACAGATCAATAGATGATAAGAGGTAAGGGTGGCATCTCAGCCAGTGAGGACAGAATGGACCACTTGAAAACTGATATTGGGCTGGGATGTATCTCAGTGATAGTATGTGCTAAACATGCATGAGACCCTGGGTTCAATCCCCACCACCAAAAAAAACCCCCCAAACAAAAAGATGTGATGTGAGATACTTGAGCTGGAGTCGCAGCTCTAGTTCACACTATTTGTAAAAACAAATTAAAAATAGATTTTAAAATGAATGTAAAAAACAAAAATCATAGATAATTTTAAAATATTTTTCTAACCCTGAAATAGGACAGACCTTTCCTAATGGACTCAAAATCTAGAAGATACACAAAAAAAGTTGAAAAATATAGCAGCAAAGAAGCCTAAAACTTTAGCATAATGAAATATACTATGAACAAAATTAAGAGGTAAACAACATGAGCTGGAGAAAAGGTTCAATGGAAATGCTGATGTGAAATAAAAAGAAGTGGTGCCGGGCATGTGGCGCACGCCTGTAATCCCAGCACTTGGGAGGCTGAGGCAGGAGGATCGCGAGTTCAAAGCCAGCCTCAGCAACTGAGCGAGACCCTAAGCAACTCAGTGAGACCCTGTCTCTAAATAAAATACAAAAAAAAAGGGCTGGGGATGTGGCTCAGTGGCCGAGTGCCCCTGAGTTCAATCCCCAGTACCCCCCCCCAAAAAAAGAAGTGGTGCCCCCAGAGTCCCTAGTCCTTACAAAAAGCAGGTACTAACACCTTTGACAGTGACAGATACAGATGAAAAGGTGGCCTGGGAACTATGAAGAAAATAATACAAATGGAGAATTTCTGGGAAAGAAGGCAAATAAATATACTGGGGAAGTTGTTTTGATCTACATTTTCTCAGAGGGCTTATGATGACTTTAAATATACAACTGCTTCTGTAGCCAGGATTTATTATGAACTACTTAATGTATATAGTTAATATTTATGAATAGATAAAAAATGTAAGAATATCTGCCAAAATATTAACACTTCTTGTCTGTGTAAAAAGGCATTTTAGATGATTTTTATCTTTCTAATTTTCTAATTTTTTACAGTGAGCATGCACTCTTTTACAACCACAAAAATAAAGCTAATGTGATTTTTTAAGAGACAAACAAAATATCTGAAACATAAATAATACAAGTTTAACATCCAGAATGCCTATAAATCCTTAAGAAAAAGGCAATGACTCAATTAAAGGTGAAGGATAAGAACAAAATTTTTATAGAAGAAACACAACATATGCATGCAAAAATGCCTAACTTTATCAGAAATAAGAAATTAAAACAGATACCAATCATTTAAAATTTTTACTGATTTAATCTATTGTTTTTGAGAATGATATCCCATATTGACAGAGGTAAAGGAAAATAGATCCACTAGAACACTGTACTTGAATTTGGCTATGACCATATCAGAGTTCTATGCAGCAATGAAAATAAGGAGTGGTTCCATGTGGACAGACATGGAAACCGTCTGTGACATACTAAGTGGGGGTACAGAAACATGCAGACACAGAAACAACCTCTAGAGCCAAAAGGACCTAAGTTTGAATCCTCGCCCTGCTATCTGCAGAACTCTAAGCTAATGTGGTTTAAACTCTCTAAACAGTAATAAACCTAAACAGTAATACTATTCCTAATAATGATGGAATAATATCAATGCTTCCTTGGTATTAGGCAGATTTAATGTGAATGTATGTAAAACTCTAGCACAGAAGTGCTTCAAGAATATTTTAACAATCCACCTGCTTATACATTAAAAACACAAATTCAGAAAATGTTCTATTTCCATTTCAATAATAAGTATGATTTTTATGTTTTTATGCATCAATTAAAAATAAATTTAATATAAGTGTTTAAAATACTATAAAAAAGCTGGGTGTGGTGGCACATGCCTGTAATCCCAGTGACTTGGGAGGCTGAGGCAGGAGGACCACAAGTTTGAGGTCAGTCTCAGCAATTTAGCAAGGTCCTGTCTTAAAAAGGGCAAGGGATGAGCAGGGCGTGGTGGCTCACGCCTGTAATCCCAGCACCTGGGAGGCTGAGGCAGGAGGATCGCGAGTTCAAAGCCAGCCTCAGCAACTCAGCAAGGCCCTAAGCAACTCAGTGAGACCCTGTCTCTAAATAAAATACAAAATAGGGCTGGGGATGTGGCTCAGTGGTTGAGTGCCCCTGGGTTCAATCCCCAGTACCAAAAAAAAAGAAAAAAAAAGGGCAAGGGATGAAGCTCAGTAGTAAAGTACCCTGGGTTCAATCCCCAATATCACAAAAAAGAATAACAATAAATGGATAATAATAGTATAGTAATAAACACTACCCCCAAATGCTCTATTTCCAGGCACATAATTACAAGTGTAAAACTATATACGAGCCTGTTAACAGTGATATAAAGGACTCAGACTTTTCGTTCTACGTTTATATTCTTCAGATCTTTTAAAATGATAACGTATTTATGTTTTATTATTTGTAATTAAGAAGCAGAAAAATCTTTAAAAATGAAATGAAAGCTGAGGCACAAGGAAGAGAAAGAAAAACATTTTTTAAAGAAAAAAAACTCAAGCTCTAGAGCCAAAAGGACCTATTTGAATCCTGGTTCTGCTATCTATGGAACTCTGAGCTAAGGTTACTTAAATTCTCTAAGCTTATTTTCTCACTCAAACAATAATACTGATATTAACAATAATTAAATAATAATACTATCAATGCTTCCTTCATTTTAGGCAGAGTAAATGAAATAATGCATGTAAAATCCTAGCACGGAAGTGCTCTAAGAATATTTTAACCCCGCTTCCTGCTCAGCTGCTCCTCAGGCTGACCCTTCCTTCACCCCCAGCCTTTCTAATTTTTGATTGCTTCTTCCCTCCACAATCATCCTCACTGCCCACAGCTTCAACCCAAAACTCTTCCCTCTGTGACATGCTAACCTCAGTGATCTGTCAGGACGGACCAGAGGGTGGTCCCGCTCTGTGACCTCTTCCAAAGCCTGAGAGAGGGCAGAGAGCCCTGAAAGCTGCAGGTTTGTGTCCAAGCTGGATATCTGCACAGTGGCCACGACTGCTGCCACATGCTGATCCAGGGAGCTGCGTGGACCAGGACCCCGCAAGGCTCTAGCCATTTCTGAAATTGGTGGGGGAAAGGCAAGTGGCTAAAAGAACTGTGGCACCTCCAAACTGGAAGTCTTTAAAGGTCAAGTCCAGTTATCCTACTGACATTTAAATACATTATTGGAACTATAGCTTGCATTTGGAACATTTCCAATTCTGTATGAAGGATATAATCAAACACTGAAGATGGAAATACAAGGAGAAATGGACTTTCCTTTTCCAGAGATACTGAAGAAAGGGAGTAGTGGTTGGTCAGGTATAATCAAGATCAAAGGGAAGAGGATGGATGCATGGTTGCAAACCATTTTCCCCTGCTAAACAGACCTCACTCCACAGCTTTCCCTCCACCCTTGCTAACCACTTCTGGGCCCAAACAGGACTTGTTCCAATGTCTTCACCCTCCCCTCCCAGAATCTGACTCACCACTGGCTGCCTCCTTCATCTCAGGGGACAGCACCATCCCCTCAGTCACCAGAAGCTGATTAAACAGCTGTGAATCACTCTGGGCCATGGGGGGCTCACTCTTTGTCTTGGCAGGCTCTGCTTCTGCCTTAGGGGGCTCAGTCTTTGCTTTGGGGAATTCAGTCTCTTCCTCTGAGGAGCTGGCCTCTGACTTGGACTCCTCTTCTGGATCTGGGGTACGGGAGTGACTTCCTGAAGATAAACTGCTTAGTTCATCAGGTAGCAGCCCATATTTGGTGTAGATTTGGGAGCTGAGCAGGTCACGGAGGGTACTGCCCTCAAACCGATTACTGAGAACCCGCAGCAGGCTCTCAGCCATCTCTACAGGCACAGAGATCTCACCTAGGGCCTTTTCACCCAGGGTCTGTCAATACAAAGGATATAAATTTCAGGGACAAGCAGATACAAAGGTCTTGGGGATAGTAATGGACCCACCATGACTTCATACCTTCTTCATACTAGAACCTCACAACACATGTCTCCCCCTGCCAAAACGACCTCTAAACTCCCTAACTTCAACCTCCCCTTATGTGGTATCCATAGATAAAACTTCCTTTAGCTTTTCCACCCCTAACCCCATTACAATTACCCTTAATCTCTTAATATCCACTTTCCCATATCTCAGATCTATAATACCTCATCCAGTTTCTCCTGAAGATTCTGGAAAATTGGCTGCTGCTCACATATGTCCAACTTTTTGATGAAGAAAAGCAGTTCCCACCACTCAGCTTGGGTCAGGTAGCCCAATTTCTCATTCTTTGGAGGCTCAGTCTGGAGGTACGGCAAGCAGTAGAGGCCATCCACAGGCTTCCAGTCCCAGGAGGGAAATGCTAAGGATATAAGGATAGGGATATCAGCACCCAGTAGAAATAAGAGTTGATTTCTGAACCTCTGGGGAAGCTCCCAGTCAGAAGTGGCTTCATATCAGACACCACTCTTCTGTTCAGAGACAGGCTATCCACAACCTCTCTTAGGCTCACCTGTGCCCAATACAGTAGCCCCTGCCCCCTTCTCCACAGCTGCCGAAGCTGAATCCCCAGTAGCTTCCTCAGCGCCCAATATCTCCAGCATGTGCCAGTGCACCCAGTAGGTGCGGCCTGTCGACTGCCAGAAGACCTGGCATAAGGGAAGAACAGAGAGGGCTCAGTGCTCTGAGATCTGGGCTGTGAAAGCTTGAGAGAACATGCCCAAGCCCAGATCTGGATCACACCCTCAGACATACACCTGTCTAGGTTTGGAAGAACCTCCATATAGTTACATGATTTCTTCCCCTATCAGGAGTGGGTCCTGCCCCTCTTCCTAACCTTGATGGTTTCTGTTCCCACCCTCTTTCCTAACCTCTTCCACCAATGGAAGTGGTGATATTATCTCCACATATCACTTCTGCTTCCTGGTTACGAGTTTTTCCATGACCCCACAGCCTACCCACATCCACCAAGTTTTCTCAGCTCTTCAAATGACACCCCCTCATTTGCTGATGCTCTCTTACCATTCCAGTTCCCCTGGAGGTTTTCTCTTTGGTGGCATACCAGAGCCTCCTACATGGAAGTTCCAGTTTATGCCCCACCCAAAACAGATTCCCAACAGTGTCCCACCTCTGTGAGTCCCTTACCTGCACAGGGGGCACACCACTGTTGCTCTGCCGGAACTCGCCTTCATCTCCAGCACTGATCTCCTCATAATCGTCCAGCATCCGCACTCGCATCCCTGGCTGTAGTGTCTGCTGCACATACTCGCCATAGCCACTACGGCTAGAGAATTCAGAACGCTGGCGGAAGGCCCACCCTTGCCTTCTGGGGATGGTGACAATGGTGGGGAGTAAAAGGGGTGGTCCTGAAATGCAGGGTTGAAAGATAGACCGAGGTGGCCGGGGTGGTAATGTGCCCTGTTCACTGAGGTTCCGGGCCCAGCCCATGCTCCGCACCAGTTCTGAAATGAGGTTGCCCACAGCTATGCTGAATTCCAGCTCCCTTTGTCCCCGATTTTTCTCCCTTGTGGTGCACAGGGAACTTTGATCTCCACCTCCTGGTTCTGGACTGTTATTCAGTTGATCCAGCAGGGAAGTGACACATAGGTAGCGTTTCACCAGGGAGAAGAGCAGCTTTCCTGGGATCTAGAACACAATCCTAGGTATAGGTTTATCTCTTCCTGGCTTTGGCCTCTTCCCTTCCCCCTTAATATCCTTCTCCATAGAAACTGCAAAGGCCTCATTCCTAGGCCTGTAGCTCTTCAATTTGTGCAAGAAACACGCAGGGAGGTCTTAAAATATTTGGGTTCTAATTTTAAAAATTCTCAATGGGAGGGGTTGAGAAAGTGGACATGAACCTTCACTTTAACTACATCTCCGGGTGGTTTTGGTGCTGACACAGTCCTGAACCATAGTTTCAGAAAAAAATGCCTTGAACAGAACATTCCCCCATAGCAGTGGAGTACCTGAGGCAGATGAATGCCTTCAAAGGCCATGCAGTGCTCTTCAGAGGACGTGGTCTCTGCAAACAACTCCAGCAAAGTATAGCGGCTGTCAAAATCCATGTGCTGCTCGATGCCATCTTGCTGGCTCAGTGACAGAAGGACGTGAGCCCGACTCCCTGTAATCCACACCCAATCCGTATCTTCTCCTCAATCCCCAATACTTTCTCCCTGCCTTTCCCAGGCTATCTCCTTCCCTAGAGGTTTTCAAACTTCCTTGTGACTAAGACCCACAGCAAAAAAATATATTTTACATGGTGATCTGGAACAAACATATGCATATAAAACTGGAACATACAACATGCTATAAAACTTAATATGAACAACATACAGGTTTTTGTTTTTTGTAAAAAATATTGGTTATAACCCAAAAAATTGAATTCACGACCAATAAATCTCAACCCACAGCTTAAAAATTGCAAGTCTACCCCATTCTCTTTTCTGTACTCTCTGTACTGAGAATGGACATATAAATCAGGTGCTAACATTTTATCCTGTTTATGTACCTGTAATAACCTATTAATCTATATGCTTCCCTTAAACTGAATTGATATTCACCAAATATTAGGTATTATCATGAAGTTGGGAAATCTCTCTGTTTTTACTCCTTGCAGCCCCATTCTCTCCATTGTTTTCCTTCTTTCCCTGGCTGTCTTACCAGCATCGTGGGCTGCCAAAGCCTGCAGCATCTTGCCCGCACTCCGACGGATTTGAGGTTCAGGATTGCACAACATATGCATGAGCAGGTCCAGGGCTCCTGTTTCCCTGAAGACCCCAGTGAGGGGCCCAATGCTGGCGTATGCACTAAGCACATGTATGGTGTGGAGCACAGCAGCTGTGAGGCTTGAGGTCCCACCTTCTGCCAACTGCCTGGCAGCCCTGCGTACCAGTGCCCGCACATCAGCTTCCATCTCTCCCATTGCCACATCGTCCAGGCCTCCTGGATCTCGGGGAAAGCTTCCTGAACCCCCAGCTGGTTCATGCTGAGGTCCCTTAGATAGTGCCCGCTCACCTAATAGCATGGGGCAGTTAGCATAGACCTCTGGGGCTGATAGCCACATGAGGATGTGCTCTGTTTTGCCTTCCTCCACACCCATTCTGCCTACTTCCCCACACTTCAGGACACTCCATCGGATCAGGTATTCAGGACGGCCATCATGTCCAGGTCGTTGTCGAATAAGTTCTTCAGGATATGCCTGCAGTTGGGGCCCCAAAGGCACCATAAGGTCCCTAGCACGCCGTTCCCCTATCATCCTGATCTCCTGAGGTACAGAAAGAAAAAGATAAGATAGTATGGGAAAAGAAAGACTACATAGAGTGGGATAACTTTTGGAACTGAGAGAGGGTGTGTGGTGATTGCCAGGCTCCTGTTTCCCTGAAGACCCCAGTGAGGGGCCTGATGCTGGCATAGAATTCAGAGGCCAAACATAAAAGGTAAAGAATAAGATGGAATGAACAGTTGAACCTACTTTGGAATTTTTAAGAGAAGAAGGAGTGAAAATATCAAGGGGATCAAATAAAGGGCTTCAAGAAATGGAAAAGGTTACAAAGAGAATAAGAGTAACAGTCAAGGTAACAATACACAGAGTTAACAGTTAAGAAGGACAGTCTGGACAGTAAATAGTAGGGTGGCTAAAGAATACAGATCAGGACTTAGAAGGCTAACACAAGTGAGCAGGAAGATAGCAGCCTGTGAGATAATGAGGCCAGAAGGCTGGGGGAGGGGCAGGATAAAGCTGGAATGTGGATATAAAGGTGGGCCACAACAGATACACAGAAGAACCGGAAAGGAGGCAGAGATGTAGGGGGCATATTACTGGATGGGGAAAAATATATGAGTCTTGTGAAAGGGGGAGTAGCTGAGGGACCAGATAAAATTGTGTAAGGAAAAGACCAGGTACCACCCTGTACTTATGCTGTATGCATGGTAAGGGTCTAGGTCAGTTAGATAGAGATGGAGGTAGTATACATAGGGCCTAGGGTAGTGAATGAGGTCAGGAGATAAAGAGTATAGTACAGATTTCAGAGTCAGATAAACATGATTTTTAATTCCAATTCACTACTGGCATAGTATTGAACAAGTTGCTTAAAATCTGAGTCTGTTTCCTCCTTTATAAGGTGGTAATATTTACACCTATCCTATGAAGTTGTTATAAAAATCTAATAAGACCACCAACATAATACGTTTAGAATACCATTTAGGGATGAGGATTTAGCTCAGTGGTAGAGTGCTTTCCTGGCATGTACCAAGCCCTGGGTTCAATTCTAGCACCAAAGAAATAAAACAACAACAAGAAAACAGAATCTAGCACAAGAGTGCTCAGTAAACATGGTCTAATATTAATCTACTATTATTCTTACAAGATATAGGGAGTTATCAGATAAATGAGTTACTAAGAAAATTACAAAAAGAAGTAGAATGTTCAGGAAAAGTCATGTGTGATAAGCAGTGTAGAGGCAAAAGCGAATAGTGAGAATGAGAGTGTAAGGTAAACCAGTTGAAGAAATAGTGATCAGAGCAGGGGTTGTGTCAGGGTACGGGAACAGAAGACAAGAAGAACTGAAGAGGAAGAGACATGAAAGATGTGAACCTCAATGAGGGTAGGTGGGAGTAGGGAGAGGCTCGGCAACTGATTAGCTAGCGCAGGGAGAAGTAAAACGGAATAGGCCTGGGGGGTGGGGTGGAAAATTGGGGAGGCCAATGTGGGCCTAGACCAGGAGCAATAAACAGGTGTGGGAGTGAGGTCTGGCCACAGAGACTGAGCCCAGCGGATAGCAAGGCCTGACCCATGCTTGCAGGACAGGGGGCGGTGGAGACCTGTGCAGCTACGCAAATGGGACTGAGGTACGGGTAGGGATGGGGGAACCGGGTAAGATGGTGGGGGGCGCGGTCAGAGAAGGTTGACAGGACCGAGTGAAGTCTCAAAGAGTAAGACCTGGTTCCTTTCGTCAGCCCCACAGAGAGGGGCTAAGGGACCGGAAAGAGAGTGGGGAAGGGACTGGGTCGGGCGCAGAACCCTCCTCTCACCTCCCACCGTCCAGCCCGGTCCTCGCTGGGACCTGCGGTCCAGGTCCCGCCTCCTCGGCAGCTCCCTTCCGGGTCACTTAGCGAGTGCACGCACCGCCTAGGATCTACGATCTACGGGTCCCACCGGGGCCCACGCCAAGCGTGAGGAACGGCGTGCGTGGAGCATGCGTACTACTCGCGGGCCCTCTGCTCGCGGAGAGGGGCGTGTGAAGGCGGCGCGCGACCAGAGTGCAGTATCACTGTCTGGTTGCTCCTTCTCAGTGGGAGTAGGCTGCCTTTCCATGCAGTCAACCCTAAAACAGCCCTTGTGCCTTCCTCATAATCTATCTCCGGTTACCTCATCCATTCTGAAACATAGTAACCCACCCTTCCACCCTTGGGCTGTTTTTCACTAGGTCACGTGCTATGACTTCCCCAAACACATCCGCATTACTTCGGGTAATTTGTCCCACTTAGCCTATTAATTAAAATCGCTTAACTCTGCTGGCCTAAGCACCTAGTAAAACCATGCAGAGGAAGAACACCCCCCCCATTCGTTCATACGGAATTCAACAGCACGAGGCACCCCTTAACATTCCGTTTTCATCAAGCAGCCAGATTTGCTTCTTGGAACAGCTTTGCTATTTGTTTCATGTTTGCATCTCCCTCCCTATGTTGAAAAACAGCCAAAGACCCCACAGTCTGTGCACAAAAATGATACATTTATTGAAAGAGTATTTTTTTTTTAATACAAAAGAAAGCTCTGTACATAGGACTGTGACCATGTCCACTATTCCTGGGTCAGTATCCCAGGGGAAGTAGAAACCACTGACACACACACCCCACATTCACACACATTCACTCAGGCACACACACATACCCCAGAGCCATCAAGTAAGGGAAACACCAAGGGTTGCTCCACATGTAAATGCCACCTCATCCCTCACATGCATGTTCTCCCAAGGCCACACTCACACAACACACATTATAAGCACTTTGCCTGATTCACTCATTGGGTCTGTCTTGTGGGAAGGAGAGAATTCATCAACATCTCCTCCTCAGGGTGGGGGAGTGGGGAGTGAGTGAGTGGTGTTGGAGTGAAACAAGAGCAGAGAAAAGGGGTTGGGCAGTTACAGACCTGAGTCCCAAGCTCCCCAACTCTGGCCCCTGATTTGCCATGCCCCAGCCTTGAAAACCACCCATAAGCCCCAGCCATCTCCAGGAGAAAGCCTAGAAAGACGACTTCCATCTTGGTAATCCAAATTGGGGCAAGACAGCAATGGGGGTTAGAGGTTAGGGGGTTCTTAAATGTGTCGGCAAACCATCCCCTTGATAACTAGGCTGTGCGTAGACTCTTCCCCCACCCCTTCACAGAAGCAGGCTTGTTCCTACTGAAGGCAGTCGTTAAGGGGTTAATAAAACTCCACCCCATTGCTGCCCCATTTCTGAAAAAGCTCCCTTTCTGGATACAGGTGGTGAAAGTAGGCTCTGACATGGGTAAAAATCTTCCCCCATGGTGGCCCACCCTCAAGTTCTACCCTAAGGGAGCAGGGGTGGGGTGGGGCATGGCCCCTGTACAAATTACATAAATACTGAGGTTACACTTAGAAAAATAAAGTCATTTTCTTCAAGGCTTTTTGTCTTAATTTAAAAAAGTTACAGTAGCTGCTCACTCCCTGGGAGAGCTGCCCATTTCAGGCTCCCCATCTCTACACTCAACCCAAGAGCTGCTCCCACTTCTGACCCCCATTCCTGCCTCTCCCCCCTCCCAGATCCCACCCTGCTCACTGCAACTTGGGCCCCAGGCAGCTGCAGGCCTGGGAGAGCACAAGGCTGCAATGCCCATGTGTGTGGCACAAATGAAGTCAGTCGCCTCTACCTGACACCCTCCCACCCCACCCCCACATTTGGTCTCCCTCTTCCCTCTCCCGAGCAACAGCCCTAAAGGGCAAAAAAGAGGCCCAGAGCTGTGGGTCACCCTCCCCACCCCGTCGGGGAATGGCCTGAGGGCCCCTCCCCCGGCTTTCTCCTGGAAACAACTCAGGACCGGGTGATCCCAGAATCTCCCCCACACACTGGCGGACCCCAAGCTCATGGGGTGACTCTGTCCCCAGGGGCCCAGCCAGTTCTGGGGAGCTCTTTGGCTCCCCAGGGAAGGGGAGTTTGGGCAGGGAGGGGGATGAGAAAAACGCCATAAAAAAAAGTTAAATATTTTAAAAATATATATTTATAGATTTGTTTTCACTTCGTCTCCTCAAATAAAAAGTTCAAAATCAACTTTAAAGCAGCTGGGAGGAGTTGGGGGGAAGACAAAGGGAAGAAGGGAACGCTGGTGGTTCCCTCCAACCCAAGAGCCCCTGGAGGCCCGTGGGGAATGGCAAGGCAGGGCAGGTGGCCCCAGGAACCTGCCCAGTGCACAGGCCCAGCTACCCAGGAGCTGAAGGGGCAGAGGGTGGCAGCATGAGGGAAGAACCTCCCATCTCCTCAGCTGGCTCCCTGAGGGGAAGGTACAGGGCTCTTTTGACCCAGCCTCTGGCAGACACAACGCTGACTTGGAGTCAGCAAGGAGGCTGGAGAGAGAGCCCAAACCGCTTCCTCAGGGGAGGACACAGTGCCCAGTCCCACAGAAGGCCTGTGAGTGGGAAGGTGGGACACGGTCCCATTGGGTAAGCTAATACTCATGGCAAACATCGAGCCAAGCTGTTGAGGGGAGTCTGAGGAGGGAGGACAGCCCCCACCATCAACAGAAATAAGAGGTGGAGCAGGAAGGAAGGGGAGGTGAAGGAGGACAGGTGGAGGGCAGGCAGGCCCATTTCTTTGGCTGGAGTGAGAGGGCGTAGTCCTGTGGCTGCCCGCTCCTCCTCCCTGCCTCTCTCCTGCGGCCCGTCAACATGTGTGTAAAGAAAACGTGAAAAGGCAACAATAAATAAGTGGTGCCGTCCCTTGGGCCATCTGTCCAGGGCAGCGGGCGGATCATTCACTCTTGGTGCTGTGGGCGGCATCCAGGTTCACCACCTGTAGCTCGGTGAGGTTGCTGCTGCTCCCAGCCTGCTGCCCTATCACAGCCATCTGGAGGGAAGGGGGTACATCAGGAAGTGGGCAGAAGGATCAACCAGTCTGCTGCTGGCCTGCCTGCCTACCCACCAAAGGTCTGAGCAGAACAAATGGGCACTGTGGGCTCTGACCAACTGGTAGCAATTCCCCCCAGGTGAAGATAAAGTAGCTATGTGGGATGATGTTAGAGGTGCCCCCACCTACCTGGTGGAGTTGAACTGCAGAAACAGGGATCTGTACTGTCCCAGATGGTGCTGTCAGGAACACCTGGGGGACGCCACCTGCATTGGAAACCACAAGAGATACACACTCATATGCTTGCTCATATGAGGATCCCCCCAGATATTGGAGGAATGGCAATAAATGCACAAGTGACTGGTGAGTCTTGGAGTCAGTGTCCAAGGTTAAGTGTCCCAATATGTCTTGAGAGTACATGTGGGTATGAGGGTCCAAGTAGACAAGTACAGGTGTCCGAGTGTGTGTGAGAGCATCCAGGTCTCTCTCTGTGTATGTGTATATTTGTGCAGGAAATATATATGGACATCCAAGTGTGTGCGTGAGCATGTACACCTCAGTATGGGACATGGAACGTTTGAGTGTATAAGGGAGGAAATGGTCCTCCTTTCTTCAACCCTGCCCTTCCCCTCACCTTGCTCCTGGACCTGGCTGTGTGACACCTGCATGGTGGATGGCGCCTGGGAGAAGGCATTGAGCACGGTGAGGCTGCCATCAGCCAGGCCAGACGTGGGGGCATACATCACCGCGTGGGGGCTAGGGTACATCATGTGGCCTCCCACGGTTGTGGGCACCGACGATGTCATGATGGTGGCGGGCAACGTCACTGGAAAACACAGACACGTGTCAGGCACTAGACTCTCTGATATCTCCCTTCCTACCCCAGGATTCCAGTCTCCAAGGCTTTTTCACCATGTCTCTGGGGTCAGAAGCTTGACAAGACTATACCTCTGCTCCTTTATCATAGACTAAGAAAGCCTATTTTTTCCCTGAACATAATAGCACCAACCTTTGACTGTACCCCATCATTTGTACTACTGGATTGTCCATTTACTGAATTCTTTGTTCTCAGGCCCTAAGACTTCAAGGACTGACCCACTCCCGGGAAACTCAGATTATCTCCCTTTAGTGCTCCAGCATCCCATTTATTTATTTATTTATTTATTTTAGTTGTTCTTATGCCTCCTCCCTCTTCCTAAACTGAAATCTAACAAATTCATCTTTTAAACAAGCACTTCTCAAACATTAACACGCATACAGTTACCTGGGAATCTTGTTAAAAGGCAGATTGATTCAATAGGTCTGGGGTGATACTTAAGATTCTATAATGCTGGTGCTCCCAGTCCCTAGACCACACTTTGTGTAATAAGGTTGAAATAAAAATAACTCAAAAGTAATTTTGAGAGGATCTTATCATTTCCGAAATGACCAAATATATCTGAGGGGAATTATGGCTACTCAAATTCTATAATACCCTCCCACAAGGAGATAATTGCCCCATAAGCCCTTCCTGGTAATTAATTAAATGCTGGGTTTTAGGGCAAATAACTTCTTATTTAAATGAGAAAGAGCTAACTTCCATCATCCTTAATTTCCTCCTGGAATCCACAGGCCAATGCAGGGCAGAATTCAAAACCCAGACATCCTCACCTGACTTTTGCTTAAAATTATGCCAACTGCCTCAGTTTCCACTTTATGAAATTTTCAGACTTTAGGTACAGGAGGGATACTGCTGGATACCTGCTGCTTGGCCTAATGGGATGAGACAGAGTAGGAAGGGCAACAGGGCTGCAAGTTATACCTGTCCCGCTGGAGGAGGTCTGCGTGAGGTCTGTGCTGCTGTCGCGAGAGGGAGACGCTTGCTGTGGGGCCTGGTGCACCTGAATGGCCTGCACTGGGACCTGCTGGGCCACTGCCCCACCTACAAGACACAGAGTCTTACTTGGGCTCTATCCTGCTGCCGCCACCTGCACCAAACATGTTTTAACACTCTAGTCCTAGGGTCTGGCACACTGGTCCCAAACTCCCAACCCTCTTTCCTGGCAGCCAAACAGGTCCTCCATGCCCTGAATATCCTCTCCAGGGACTTGCTTCCTTCCTTCTCCTTCCCCAGGCCTTACCTCTTACCTTCTTCAACTGACCCAGAAGCTGGTCAAGACCCATCAAGGACATGATCTACCCTCTAGTCAAGATAGAAGAGTAGTGGAATGTCTACTGTCCCCACGGCAATGGAGGAACATGGCTGGGCTAACTAGATATGGCCAGAATGCACAGTTGAAATTTACTGATGAGGACAGCAGGGGCCTCCATGGGGAGGGGCATATCTGCCAACGAGACATAAGGTTTCTCACAGGCTCTAACCCTTGTTCTCCTTCCTTCTGAGCAAAGAAAGAGGGTCTCCTCGTGCCAGTCCTAAACCCACTGAGCATGCTCAATTTGTCCCAGGGAGGATGACTCTCTCCCTGCTTCTTGTGACTCACCGGACATGAGGGTGAAGCTGGTAGGCAGCTGCATAAGGCCCCCAGAAGAGACGGGGCCGCTGCCTGTACTCTTGAGCACAGTCCCGTTGGCACTGCTGACAGCGCTGGGGCTGACGCTAGCAGACACTGGTGCCAGGTAGTTGGTGATAGGGAAGGAGGGGCCACTGCTGACTTGCATGGTTGTAGAGGTGCTAGGTGCTGTTTGGATGGTGGAGGTGGTACCTGGCAGGTTGGTGACTGTGAACGCCGGCTTCAGTGTGTCCTATACCCAGAGTAAAGATGAAATAGTGAGCCTCTACCAGACCCTGCCTCCCAGAAGCTTTGTGGGGATTGAGAGTCCGGACTGAAATCAGTGTGCTTTGGTTCAAATCCCAGCTCCACAATTTATCTAATGCATGACCCATGGGCAAGTTATGAAGCTGCTAAGTTTCAGTTTTCTACACCTGAAAGGATAAAGGGCTGGGAGTGTAGCTCATTGGTAGACAGCTGACCTAGCATTTGTGAGGCCCTAGGTTGGATCCCCAGCACCATAAAAATAACATAAATGAATAAAATTAGAACAATACCTCATAAATTGCTGTGAAGACTAAATAGGCTAACATATGCAAAAGCATTTAGAGAATATTACCTGGCATATAATGACAAATACTTATCTGCTGCTCTTATGACCATGATGACAATAATAGTCATGATTACCATCATCAGAACTCCCTGGATTCTCTGCCCCAGTGGATTGTGGTAATCACAAGGAGGGTCTGTTCCCAGCTCTGGCAATGACCATCTGTATGAAGCTGAGATAATTACTTTCTTTTTCCAAGCCTCAGTCTTTCTCTTCTATAAACACGAGGGGACTATAATACTATGTTCTCTCTCTAAAAGGGTTCTTCCAGCTCTGACCTGCCAGGCTCTGAGATAAGAGAAAGTTTTTCAGGGAACTCAGGATTTGAGAGAGATCTTGGAGCTTTGGCAATAAAGAACTATGCCAAATGCTTAAGAGTTAAACTACCTAGTAACTTACTCATCCACCAGAACTTCCTATTACTACAAGTGTCTGAAAATGATTACAGGTGTAGCAACTAATAGAAGGGGAGACGGGCGCATTGACTCTGGGGGTGGGGGGCGGGCTGTGTTCTTGGAAGGAGAGCTAGCTGTGTTCTTGGAAGGAGGAGAGAGCCAGGAGCTAAAAACCAAGACACCAATCCCTAAATCAAACTGGGTTATCCAGGGGGTTCAAAAGCGGCGGGGGTGGGAGGTTTGAGGGGTGTTTGCTAAGCACCTGGGCTCAAAGTCCCTGATTGGCGGAGGCGTTGCTAAGGCAAACAGTGCCGCTTCCTCTCATTGGCTAGTTAGTTAAGGCACACCCGGAAGGTGGAGCTCCCCATAGTGCAAAGAGGAAACCCCGCCCCATCTCCTTACCGGGAATAGGAAGGAGGAGGCGTAACTAGGGCCGGCATCCCTAGCAGCAGGCGAATACACTCCCTAACTGCACAGGCCCCAACATCCTGAAGAGATAGGCGGCTAGCTAGTAAGGTAGTCCCCCGCCCAGTGGGCCAGCCTGCTTGCCAATAGTGCTGAGTTCCCAGGACCCTGGGACCCGAAGTGCTCCCTTCCTACTCCCGGTCTGCCAGGAGGGCAGGGCTAAGCAACACCCCCGCCCCCAGCGGGGAGACAGCTGGCGGGAGGAATGCAAAGGCCCTGCCAGGCAGGCGGGCTGCGGGGCGGGAGGCCGGCGTGGAGCCCGAGCCGGCCTTATATGGGCACGGAGGCCGCCCGCTTATCTAAGGGGCCGGCCTCCTGTCAGGAATGGAGGATGGACACCTGTCCCCTAGGATAAGGGGCACTAGGCTAGGCTCTACCCCACATTGGTAGACACCTTTCTACCTATACTGGACCAGGTAGAGAAAGAGATCCCCATCCCTTCCCTCCTCTTACATATGTGACCCAAACACACCTTGGTCTCCCCACTGCTGTCAGACTCCGACACCTGGTAGGTGAGATCTGGCTCTTCAAAGCCAGTGGCACTCATTCTCTGGTCTGTGGTGGGGTCTGAGCGGGGCGGAGAGTCTGGCGAGTTGAGGCAGGTCTGAATCAGTGCCTTGCCGGTGTCACTGGTGATCATGGGCTGCAGTTTGCGAGTGGCAAATGTATACACATGGCCTGTCTCACTGGCCACCAGCAACAGCACCTGTGTCCCTGTCAGCGTGGACAGCTCATAGGCCTGGGAGGTGAGGAGGGAGATGGGCAAATCAGCAAAACTTTTTATCCTCAACCTTCCTCAGGAAGTAGAAAGAGAAGAATTACACAGAGATCTCCAGCCCCCACTCCTATAATGACCTTCATTTTTTAGTGACTCTATGAGGGTCCCATCTGCATATATGAAGGTGAGCTGTGAGCAGTGAAACTACCCATGCCTCTCCTCAGAACAGAGATGCCCTGCAAACTGTCACTGCCTCCCCAAGGATGGAGCATTATAACCTCAGGGGACATGGAGGAACCCAGTTAGCTCCCAGTGGATGAGGCCTCCCTCTCTCCTCACTGTCACAGGGACAGGGCAAGAAGCCTACCACACTGGAATTCACACATCACATTAGTGATAAGGGACCACCTAAGCCACAATCTGTTTGATGGTTCTTCCCAGGCCCTAACCTGTTGCCATAGCCTAATTTTTCCTTCTGCCCTAAAATACTGTACTAATCTTTTTTCCTACTTTGTCTTGGAAAGAAAGGAGAAGGGAAAGGAAGAAAAGGAGGGAGGGAGGGAAGGAGGAGGGAGGAAGGAAGGAAGGAAGGAAGGAAGGAAGGAAAGAAGACGGAAGGGTGCGAGGGAGGGAAAGAAAATAAAGGCTAGTTTTCCTTCATGAACCATCTTCCCCCACAACCTTCTCTACTGACGATCAAGTAACAAGGGACACAGATATAAGTGTCTGGAGTGATGGGAAATGGCACCAAATACTCTGCCATGAGCCCAAGAAGGGGACCCCAGAGATACCATCCTTACTCCCCAAAAAAGTTCCACAACCCACCGTGGAAGCCCACACAGATAAAAAATACCAGCCAGTTCTCCCACGGTTGTAGCTTGTTTCCCAGTTCCTCTGTTTCCACCCGTTCCCATATCTTCTACCCCCCAAGATAACTTGGAGGAGGAATTTCTAGGCACCTCTACAAACTTCCCTGATCTCCCCTCAAAGTCCATGCACAGATTTTCCCTAGGGTTGGAAACCCCATCTGCCCCAAAGACAGGCGATTCTGCAGACAATCCTGCCGGGAGCATGAGGTTTCCAGTAGAAGCAACGGAAGACACATGGCCAGGGCGGGACTTGGTCCCCGCTGGCTACTCAAGGCAGCACAAGCTCTCTTGCCCGGCTCCCTCACCTGGTCCCTAACCCTGCCTGTCCTCTAGCCAGCACTCCTTTGGTGCTGCCCACCTTCTTCCCACACATGCTCTCTCACTGTTGTCAAACAGCTCCAGTCTCCTCGCCTCTATACCTTCCCTGCTCCCTGCTTTTCCGACGCATTCCCTAAAACCAGGGTGCACCGAACCTGCTGACCCCGGCATCTCGTTAGCCACCTCCCCGGCAGCCACTGCTCACCCCTTCACTCCGCCGGGTGTCTCTTCCTCTCTTGCGCGGGTCACTCCCACCCCAGCGCCTCTTCCCTCTATTCTGGACGTTTGCAGCATCTCCCCTCTCCCCACATTTCCCTGGCGGCCCCTCCCCTTTCGCCCTCCGCGGGTAAGAACCATCCCCTCCCACACACCTCCTGCGGACTCGCCGCCTCTCACCTCCGCCTCAGCTCTGCCTGGCTCCCGGGCTCCCCCTGCGCGTACCCACCCTCCTGGTCCCCGGTGGCCGACCAGCCTCAGGCTTGGTACCTTCTTCATGATGCCCGTCTTCCTCTTGCTGAAGGTCGTGTAGCGCCGCAGCTTGTTGTCGATGAACTCCATCTTGATCTTCACCCGGCCCCGGGTCTTCTTACCCGGCTTGGCCCCGCTCACCGCGCCGCTCACTGGCCCATAGCCCCCGGCGGCTGCCGCAGATGCCTCGGGCCCACCGACCACCACGCCGAGCTCCATCTCGCTCAGGCTCCTCTTCAGGCCGCGCCGCTCGGCGCCCAGCTCCTCCTCCTCGCCCGACTCCGAGTCGCCCTCGCTGCCGCTGTAGAGGGCCCCCGCGGTGGGCGCCGGGGTGGTTGCCGCCGCCGCTGCAGCCTCCCGCTCCAGGCGGCCCGGTCCGGGCCCCGCGCCGTTCCCGGGGACCCGGCCCCCATTAGCCCCACGAGTCCCGCCGCCTCCACTGCCCGGCCGCCCCGTCGGGGTCCGGTTCAGGCTGCCCCCCAGGGCCGAGCCCCGGCCCAGAGCCGCCGCGGCCCCAGCTTGGCTCGGTAACATGGCGCTCAATGCAGGAGGGCGGACGGGCAGTCAGCACGGAATCGGAGCCGCTGCCGCCGCCGCCATGGGCTTCCCGGCTAAACCCGGCACTCCTGCTGCTCCTAGTGCGGCTATAGCTGCTGCGGCCGTCGCTGCTAACTAGGGGCCCCTGCACGCCCGGGCCGACCTGGGCCCTCACTTTCCTGCCCCTGTGGCCCGGGTTGCCCCAGGCCGCGCGCAGCGCCCCCTGTCCGTATGCTAGGGCGGCGCGCCCGGCGGCCGTCAGCGTCCCCCGGGGGGCAGGGGCTGCTGGCCGCAGCCGAGACGGCGGGTGGAGGGGGCCGGGACCACGCGCTGGCGGCGGAGGGATCCCCCGACCCTTCCCCCCATATAAAGAGATACAATGTTTCCTTTTATGGCGAGGCCGCTCCTTATATGGTGAGCCCCAGCGCCCCCGCCCCATTGGTCCGCGGTTCCGGCACCTCCGCTCCCCATTGGCCCGCAGGGGACTCTTATTTGCATAGACATACCGAACTCGCTGCTGTCATCCGGCGTCAGACCGCGATTCCGAAAGGGGAGGAGCCGACGCCCCTTAAAGGAACCGGAGAGGCGGCACAACTCCGCCCCCTGAACCGGAGAAGGGTAGATTTGGGAGGGACCTGAAGTGAGGAAGCCTGGGAGGGAACTGGAGCGCTGTCTTAGGGGGTAAAGGGAGCTCGAGACAAGCACTCCGGGCCCGTCTGAGTGGGTTGGGGGTTTGCAATAAATGAGAAAGAAAAGCCCAGTTCCGATGAAGGAGTACAGAGATTGACTGGAGCACCTCTCCACGTCTTCCTGAGGGAGGCAAATTTACTGACCCAGCGGAGGGGGCTTGGGTGCCGGGTATTTGTGGACTCCTCGCGTGCAGCGGCTCCACTCCCCTCTCATCGCCCCCGACTTCTCTTCCCATCCCTTTCCCTCTCTTTTCGAGGGATCAACACTTTACCACCAGTTCGGCTCCCAGGTCCTCATTCGTCATCCTCCTCACGGGAGAGGCTTTAGCAGACCTACATCTGGAAAAGGGGGAGAGGTGGTCCTCTTCCGTCCCTGATGGGGGCAGGGAAGAGAGATGGAGATCAGTGAAGACTTCCAGCTGCAGGGTAGGCTGGAAGAGGGGGTGGTCCAGAAGATAAAACATATCCTAAAAAGCCCCTGCAAAGGCCTGAGAAAAAGTGTAGCAGGACAGAAAGTTTAAAAGAGCAAGCAAGCGGGCACATGCACGCGGGCATGTGCCCTTCGCTCAAAAGACAAGGAAAGTCCATAAGGAGAAATTGGTCTACAAAGCGCAGATTCAGGGTCTGGGTCTTTGCTCCAAGGCAGTAAAAATAGCTTGGACTTAGCTGTTATAAAAATTATTCAAATCCGAAATCTGCCTCTTGCTATTCCTGTGTCTGGAAACAAGTGATTTGTTCTTTCCAAACTTCATATTTGCCAATGTTGGTATCCATCTCAAGAGGTTTTAAATGCAGATTTAATGAGCTAAAGAGTAAGGCACACAACAAACTTAGCGAGGCCCTAAGTAACTCAGTGAGACCCTGTCTCTAAATAAAAATACAAAATAGGGCTGGGGATCTGGCTCAGTGGCCAAGTGCACCTGAGTTCAATCCCCGGTTCCAAAAAAAAAAAAAAGAGTAAGGCACACAACAAATGGTCAGTGAATAGTTAATAAGAGCTACCTGGAGTAAGTCACTTCTTCCCAAGGTGTTTTAAAGGGAATAGGAGAGGGTGATGATTCCTGCCTTAAAAATTGTTGTGAAAATTAAATAAAGCAATTGGTTGTGACTTTGTGATATTGGTAGTGATATCAATTTAGTATGCTGTAACCAGCATTTCAATGAATAAATTAATGGGTTCAAAAAGCAAGGGAAAGTATCATTGCCTAAAACTTGTGTTTGCATTATATATAGGCTGAACCATATGCAGTCACCACTTTTATACGTCAAGTGGATGGAATATTGTCAATTTCATATGTTTCAATATATGTTTGTACTGATGACAATGTTAACTGCATTTCTTACTGTGAGTCACAATACAAAAACTTCGAGAAATACTGAAGTAAAGTACTACATTAGAGGGATTTGTGTGTATATACATATACATACACATATATATGCATATTCATGGAACCCTAAATATGAGAATTAGGAGCCATCTTCCTCCCCATTTTCCAATAGTGTTTATTTTTCCTTTCCTAATTTACACAATAAACTTATGGAATGTGTTAGTTCAAGAGGATGAATAGGTCAAATAAATAAATAGGTCCTATTCCCAGTTCCAGGGACCACAAATGGTACTAGGGGGTGTGTTTTGTGTAAGCAACACAGTCTTGGGGTTCATTCCTGGTCTCTAAAGTCTTTTTCTTTTGAGACCCCCTAGTCTAGACATATGCAGGATTGACTGCCCTCAGTAAGGCACCCCAGAAGACAACTACTCTCTGCCACATTCACAGGGACATTGTCTGGCAAGATTCCAGTCCTCAGCTTCCCTTCAAATGAGCTGTCCTTTCTCTAATTTCATCAGCTCCTGGGCCATTTCATACCAGTATTAGTGCCATAGCCCCTTTGCCTTCTTGAGATGGTTTCATCCTCACAGTCCTTGGTCACCACAGGGAGGCTGAAGGAGACTTACACCCACACCACTCTGAATTACTGTGGATTCAGGAGGCAAAATTATTGATGGAGATTAAGTCAAAATGATAAAAAAAAAAAGGACTCAAGTGTGTTTTATTTGGGCCTCATGATGCTTAAAAATCAGATTTTACATAAAAATCTGACTATCTGGCTGGGTGGTAGAGCATTTGCCTAGTATGTTGAAGGCCCTGAGTTTGATCCCCAGCACCACAGAAAATAAAAAATAAATTTTAAAAATCTGAATATCTGACCTTTTTCAAAAATAAGATTTTTCATCTTTTGCTCCCTTGCTCAGGATGTAAGTGATTTTGCTTCACAATAATCTCCAGCCATAATGTGCTGCCTCACCACAGAATGGAAGCCATGGGGCCAATCCATCATGAATGGCCTGGCCCTCCAAAACTACTGAGAGTTTCTGAAAGACAAAAACCAAGTCCTAATCATCTTTACTTCTCCATACAACAATGCATGTTTTGTTCTGTGGTACTAGACATCAAACCTAGGACTTCATTCATCCCAGACAAGTACTCTACCACCAAGCCACATCCCCAGCCCCTAAAATTGTTAAACAAATGACAAAACAAATAAACAAAAGGAAGGAACATGCTGAGTTTAGGCTGAGGGATGAGTTTAGCTTTATGGCTAAAGGTGGAACACAGATGAAAAAGGTTATCAAATAATGTTTATTCATGTGCTGGACCATAAAAAATTATTGGAATTTTTGGCAACACTGGGCCTGAATACCCATAGGAGGACTCTAACCTAAAACTTAGGGTAGCCATAGAAGAGAGGCATGTGCTTTCAGCTTGACCATAGACCCCACAGGGAGCCCAGGTAAGCTCTCTGCCTGACCTCTCTGGAATGTGTTTTGTGCTTTTCCAATAAGGTCTAAGTCAAAGTCCCTGCAAAGGGTCTAAGTCCCTGCAATAGAGGGAACTCACATCCACTCCAAACCATGCAGGGCCTCCAGAGATGCTTCAGAATTCTAGCGAGGTCCTCCCACCACAGGGTTCCTGCCTGACCTTCCTTTCTCTTGATTTTTATCACCCAAATAACATCAACAAAAATTAAGTCTGCTTTTAAAAATGACCCTGCCTGGAGTGGTAGCACATATGTGTAATCCCACAGTTTGGAAGGCTGAGGCAAAAGGATCACAAGTTTGAAGCCAGATTCAGCAATTCAGCAAGACCCTAAGCAATTTAGTGAGAACCTGTCTCAAAATAAAAAACATAAAAAAGGGTTGGGGATATAGCTCAGTGGTAAAGCACCCCTGGGTTCAATCACTGGTACCAAAATAATAATAATAATCATCATCATCATCATCACCCACAGTTTTCTTTTTTTTTTTTTTTGTGGGGGGACTGGGTATTGAACTCAGGGGCACTCAGCCTCTGAGCCACCTCTCCAGCCCTATTTTGTATTTATTTAGAGACAGGGTCTCACTAAGTTGCTTAGGGCCTCGCTAAGTTGCTGAGGCTGGTTTTGAACTCATGATCCTCCTGCCTCAGCCTCCAGAGTCGCTGGGATTACAGGAGCCTAAAACAGTTTTCATTTGGAATTAACCTTTTGCCAGGGGGGATTCTTCATCTAGAGGCAGAGGATCTCAATTGTGATAGCAGATTAGAGGTAAGGAAAAATAAAAGAAATCATGAGCCAATGTGCCCAGGAAAAGTCTGGAAAGCCATGCTGCAAAACGCTAGTCATTTGGGAGGCTGAGGCAGGGGGATTGCAAGTTCAAATCCAGCCTCAGCAACTTAGTGAGGTCTTGAGCAACTTAGCGAGACCCTGTCTCAAAATAAAGAAATGAGAAAAAAAAATTGGGCTGGGAACATGGCTCAGTGTTAAAGCACCCCTGTGTTCAATCCCCAGTTCAAAAAATAAATAAATAAAAATTAACACCAACCAACCAACAAAAACCACCTGTCATTCTAACCTCTAGAGAGGTTTGGGACTGGAGGGGTGTATATTTTACTTTATGTAAATGTGTACTTTGACTTATACAATCAATACACTTTTTTAATTGATATTTTGTTTATAGTTCTGATTTATTAATTTATTTTGTAGTTGTAGGTGGACAGCATGCCTTTATTTTAATGCGGTGCCAAGGATCAAACCCAGTGCCTCACATATGCTAGACAAGTGCTCTACCACTGAGCTACAGCCCCAGTCCCAGTATCACTTTTTTTTTTTTTTTTTTTTTGGAACCAGGGATTGAACTCAGGGACACTCGGCCACTGAGCCACATCCCCAGCCCTATTTTGTATTTTATTTAGAGACAGGGTCTCACTGAGTTGCTAAGGGCCTTGCTAAGTTGCTGAGGCTGGCTTTGAACTCGCGATCCTCCTGACTCAGCCTCCCTAGTCTCTTGGATTACAGGCGTGCGCCACCACGCCTGGCTATCACTTTTAATTAATTGTTTTATCTTAAACTCAAGCAAAAATAGGAATAGGGCAGAGGTAGACTAAATGGATTTTTGCAGTTGGCTGCCCAGAGAAGGGATGCACAGAGAAGATTTATGATGAATGAAGATCTTGAGTAAGGCAAACAGTTGGATGTGAGGTGTTCCCCAAAAGCTCTCATGTGAGACAATGCAGGAAGGTTCAGAGGAGAAATGATTGGGTTGTAAAAGTCTTAACCCAATCCATGATTTAATCCAGATAGGGATTAACAGTGTTAACTGAAGCTGCAGGGTGTGGTTTGAAGGGGTGGGAATTGGGGTGTGGCTTTGGGTATTTATTTGCATCTGGTGAGTGGAGCCTCTCTCTGCTTTTTGATCATGACATGAGCTGCTTCTCTTGGCCACACACTTCCACCATGAAGTTCTGCCTCACCTCAAGACCCAAGGAAGGGAGCCGGCTTTCTATGGACTAAGACCTCTGAAATCCTGAGCCCTCAAATAAACTTTTCCTTCTTTACAATTGTTCTGGTTGGGTCCTTTTAGTCACAGCAGCAAAAAAGTCAACTAAAACACAGTCCTTCATGGAAATAGGGAAGTTGGATGCAGGAAGAGGTTTGGGAGGGAGGTAAGTTCAGCCTGGGCCCAGGGAAACAGGCAGAGGGAAACATCCAGTAGGAAATGGCAGTAGCTGTTTGGAACTTAAGGGTAGAGGTGGAATCAAAGCAGTTGATTCAAAGCAGTTGCCACTGCTCCAACCCATGCTGAAAATTGGACCCAGGGTCTCATACATGCTCAGCAAGCACTCTACCAAGGAGCTACTAGAAGCTTTGGGGACAATCCACACTAGGACTAGGTGTGTAGCTTTGCAGTAGGGTGCTTGCCTAGCAAGCACAAGGTCCTGGGTTTGATCTCCAGTACCACATAAGAAAAAGAAAAAAAAAATCACTGAAGGGTCAGTTAAAACCTTAAGGGTTGTAAAGTAGAGGAAGGCCAAGGGTAGTCTCAGAAGAATGGAGAGCTCTTAAAAGCAGGCAAAAGAAAAAGAAGCCTCAGCCAGGACTGCAAGACTGGTCAGAGAAGCTGGGACAGCGTACCTACCATTACAGAAGTTGACACAGGAGTCTGAAGAGGAAAGTGTGGCCAACAATAGTAGCCACAGTGGCTGCACCAACTTGCACTCCCACCAGCAATGTATGAGTGTACCCTTTTCCCCACATCCTCGCCAACACCTCTTGTTGCCTGTGTTCTTGATAAAAGACATTCTAATTGGGGTAAGATGAAATCTTAAGGTGGTTTTGATTTGCATTTCTCTTATAACGAGTGATGTTGAACATTTTTTCATAAATCTGTTGATTGCTTGTAGATCTTCCTCTGTAAAGTGTCTGTTCATTTCCTTGGCCCATTTATTGATTGGGTTATTGGTGTTCGTGGTGTAAAGATTTTTGAGTACTTGGTAGATTCTGGAGATTAGTGCTCTGTCCGAAGTGTGTGTGGCAAAGATTTTCTCCCACTCTGAAGGCTCTCTCTTCACATTGCTGATTGTTTCCTTTGCTGAGAAGAAGCTTTTTAGTTTCACTCTATCCCAATCATTGATTCGTGCTTTTATTTCTTGCGCTTTGGGAGTCATGTTAAGGAAATCTGGTCCTAGTCCAACATGATGAAGATTTGGACCTATTTTCTCTTCTATTAGGTGCAGAGTCTCTGGTCTGATTTCTAGGTCCTTGATCCACTTGGTGCAGCCACTCTGGAAAGCAGTGTGGAGATTCCTTAGAAAACTTGGAATGGATCCACCATTTGACCCTGCTATCCCACTCCTTGGCTTATACCCAAAGGACTTAAAATCAGATTGCCTCAGTGATGCAGCCACATCAATGTTCATAGCTGCTCAATTCACAATAGCTAGATTGTGGAACCAACCTAGATGCCCTTCAGTAGATGAATGGATAAAGAAACTGTGGTATATATACACAAAGGAATATTACTCAGCCATAAAGAAGAATAAAATTATGGTATTTGTAGGTAAATGGATGATGTTGGAAACTGTTATGCTAAGTGAGATCAGCCAATCCCAAAAATCCAAAAGCCGAATGGTCTCTCTGATAAATGAATGATGATGCATAATGTGGGGGGGAAAGATGGCAAGAATGGAGGAAAGATAGCTAGCATAGAGGGAAGGGAGGGGTGGGGGGTGGGTGGGGGGTAAAATTAATAACAGAATGTGTGACAGATACCATTGCCCTGTGTACATGCATGAATGCACAGATGGTGTGACTCTACTTTGTGTACAACCAGTGAAACAATAGCTGTACTCCATTTGTGTTCAATGAATCAATAAGTAAATAAAAAAAAAATTAAAAAACAAAACAAAACAATAGTAGCCACAGGAGAGTGGTCAAGGAAGAACAGAGATAAGGAGGGCTTTAAAGATTGATGACCTTCTAGAGTGCTGCCTTTCAAATATTTCTGAGTGCAACCCATAGTAAGCATTCATTTTACATTTAACCTGAGGGGAATTAGATGATTGCTCCCAACCATTCACTCCCAGTGACGGAATTATACCTCAGGCCTGTGGTAGCTGCAGGCTCTATATCCTCAGATCCAATTGACCTCAAAATGACAATGTTCAGAAAAAAAATTCCATCTGCGCTGAACATGTACATACTTTTTCCTTGTCATCCTCCCTATACGGTATAACAAATGTTTACATAGGATTTATATTACATTAAGTATTATAGTAGTCTAGAGATGATTCAAAATATAGTCATCTCTCAGCATCCCCAGGGGATCCATTCCATGACCCTCTGAGGATACCAAAACCCATGGATACTTGAGTTCTTCTATAAAATGGCATAATACTTACATGTAACTTATGTACATCCTCCTGTATACTTTGAATCATCTCTATTGTTTATAATTCCTAATATAAACAGCTGCTATATTAAGAATGAAGAAGCCGGGCGTGGTGGCGCACGCCTGTAATCCCAGCACTTGGTAGGCTGAGGCAGGAGGATCTCGAGTTCAAAGCCAGCCTCAGCAACTTAGCGAGGCCCTAAGCAACTCAGTGAGACCCTATCTCTAAATAAAATACAAAATAGGGCTGGGAACTTGGCTCAGTGGTGGAGTGCCCCTGAGTTCAATCCCCAGTACCACACACACACACACAAAAAAAAAAGAATGATGAGAAAAATGTCTATACATGTTCAGCACATTTTTTCAAATATTTTTGATGGGCAGTTGATTGAATCCATAGATGCAGAATCTACAGAGAACCAATTGTATATAGGAGAATGTGTATAGGTTGTACACAAACACCACACCACCTTACATAACATAAAGAACTTAAGCATCTGCAGATTCTGTTGTTTTGTTGTTTTTTTTTGGGGGGGGTTGTTTTTATTCTATGGTGCTGGGGATCAAACCCAAGGCCTCAGATATGGTAGGCAAGCTCTCTACTACTTTAGCTATACACCCAGCCCAAGTATCTGCAGATTTTGGTACCTGCAGGGGGAAAGTGTGCGTCCTGGAACCAGAGATAGTGAGGGATGGTTGTATACCTATTTCTTTTGCCACATGGTGATGTTGTTTCACCATGAATTACTTTGCCCAATAAAATGTTAACAGACCTGTGGTTTTAAATGTGCTTTTATGATTTGGTTTGACCTTTGTGCTTCTGTCACTGCATAACTGCATGCTCTAGGTGCAGCAGACTAGAGCCAAACAGCCTAGAGGTAAGCCCAGCTGAACTTGGATCAACCAAGATCAGCCAAAACTCTCCTACCTGAAGATCCATGATTGAGAAAAATAAATGTTTGTTGTAAGCAAATGAGATCTGGGGAATTATTCTGTAGAATAACCACCCCAATAGCTAACATCCAGCCCTGTACACTAGTCCCCAATACCTATGTGGGCATGTGCTAAGATGCTCCTCAGATGCCTGAAACCTTGGACAATATATTGTTTTTTCCTACACAGATATATGATAAATTTTAGTCTATAAATTAGGCACAATAAGAGATTAACAATAACTAATAATAAAATAGAACAATCACAGGGGCATGGTTGTGCATGCCTGTGACCACAGGGAGGCTGAGACTGAGTAGGAGGATCACAAGTTTGAGGCCAATCTAGGCAATTTAGTGAGACTCTGTCTCAAAATAAAATTTTTAAAAAAGGACAGGGAATGGGGCACTGGGGTTGTAGCTCAGTGGTAAAGTGCTTGCCTAGCATGTGTGAGGCACTAGGTTCGATTCTCAGCACTACATATCAATAAATTAAATAAAGGTCCATTGACTACTTAAAAAAAAGAAAAAGGACTGGGGTTCCATTGTAAGCTCAGTGGTAAAGTGCCCCTGGGTTCAATTCCCAGTACTGGAGGGGTGTAGGGGAAGAACAATCATAACAATATGCTGTAATAAAAGTTATTTAAAACTCATGAATTATTTCTGGAATTTTCTGTTTAATATTTTCAGACTCTGGTTGATTGCACATAACTGAAACCATGTAAATCAAAACTGGATGAAGACGGACAACTATAGTTGCTGAAATTAAATGAGAATGCATATTAAGTCCTCAGCAAAGTAACTAATATGGAATAAAGTCCTCAAAAAATATTAGCTGTTATATTTTCATTACTGAGAAGTTTGGTGAGAAACAGAAGGAACTAGAACAATTTCATAGATATCGACTCAGTGCTTTAGGATGGGGAACCAGGCAGAACTGGAATGAGGTAAAGGATACCAGTGATACAAGGGGATGGAATTGAATCAGTGGAGGGCTAGGATCCCTATAGGGTTAAGACCCTGGAGGTGGAAGCACTATACACCTCTTTACTCTCAGTTTTTTTTTTTCTTTTTTGACACTGCAGATTGAACTCCGGGGTGCTTCACCACCAAGCAATATCCCCAGCTATTTTATTTTTTATTTTTTGAGACAGAATCTTGCTAAATCATTGAGGTTCTCACTAAGTTGCCCAAGCTGGCCTCAAACTTACAACCCTCCTGCCTCAGCCTTCCAAGTTGCTCAAATTACAGGCAGGTGCCAATATACCGCTTTCTGCTCAGTTCTACCTGGATTATTACCCTCTGAGAGTATTTTTGTGTGTGTGTGTGTGTGTGTGTGTGTGTGTGTGTGTGTGT
>JAJEJO010044454.1:0-15400 GCA_020662805.1 Glaucomys volans | reverse complement strand
GTTCCACCCATTCACCAGCAAATGACACAGCTGTATTTTTATGGCAGAGCAACGCTCACTTGGGCACATACACTACAAGTTCTTGATCCATTCATGGTTTGGTGGGCACCTAGGCTGGTCCCATAATTTGGCTGTTATGAATTGCACTTCTAAAAACACTGATTTTCCTGTATCACTCTATTATGATGATTTTAGTTGCTTTGAACACTACCCAGGAGTGGGGAGCTGAGTTGTGGTTCCATTCCTAGTCTTTTGAGGAATCCCCACACTGCTTTCCAGACTGGTTGTACCAACTTGCAGTCCCACCAATAATGTAAAAGTGCACTTCCCCACATCCTCACCAGCAGCCATTCTGCTTTGTCTCAGTGATGTTCTGTGTTCTTTTTTTTTATCTATTTACTTATTGATTCATTGAACACAAATGGAGTACAGCTATTGCATAATGCGGGGGGGAAAGGTGGCAAGAATGGAGGAAAGATAGCTAGCATAGAAGGAAGGGAGAGGTGGGGGCGGGTGGGGGCTAAAATTAATAACAGAATGTGTGACAGATACCATTGCCCTGTGCGCATGCATGTTCTGTGTTCTTAAGAGAGACACAAATAGAGTGTAGTTTCATTTTCATTTCCCTAATTGTTAAGGATGTTGAACATTTTCACTTATATTTGCTAGATATTTGTATTTCTTCTTTGAGAAATATTGGTTCAGATCTCTTATCCACTTATGGACTGGGTTCATCTATTTTATTTTGGGATTGCTGAGCCTTTTATTTGTTTGTTTGCTGTTCTTTGGGGATGGGGTTGGGTATTTTCTGTGTGCCCAGTTGAACACATTATGCACATTAATGTTCTGCTACAAATGTACATGGCAAATATTTTCTCCCTACATAGTCTGTCTTTCCATAGTCTAATTGTTCCCTTTGCTGTGCAAAAGTTTTCATTTGATGCCACACCACTTACAGATTCTTGGTTTTCTTTCTTTCATTCTCTACTTTTTTTGATACCAGGGATTGAACCGAGCAGTTCAACCCAGTCCTTTTTACTTTACATGTTGGGTCAGGGTGTAACTAAGTTGCATAGGGCCTCACTAAAGTGCTGATGCTGGATTTGAACTTGAGGTCCTCCTGCCTCAGCCTCCCCAGCTACTGGGATTACAAGGGTGCACCACCATGCCTGGCTTGGTTTCTTCCTTGAGCTTTAGAAGGCTTATGAAGGAGTTTGGTGCCTGGTCAGTATGTTGAATGTGCTGCTGTGTCTCAGATAGAGTTGCAGTGCTTGGCTGTCATTCCTAGGTTTCTGGGACCCTTTAAATTGACTTTTGTGCAGGGCAAGGAACAGGCATCTTGCTTCTTCCTTCAACATAGGGGTGTCCAGCGTGTTCATCACCCTCTTTTTAAAACTCTGCCTTTCCTCCAACACACATTTTGGGCACTTCTGTCAGAGGTCAGATGGCTGTATATGTATGGGCTTGTCTCTGTGTCTTCTATTCCATTCTGTTGTTCTTTGTGTCTTTTATGTCACTACCATGCTGTTTTGTTACCTTTGCTCTGTAATATAATTTGGTATGTGGTATTGAGGTCACCAGCATTGCTATCTTTGCTTAGAGTCTCTTAGCTATTCTGGGTATTCTCCTATTCCATGTGCATCTTTGGACTATGTTTCCTACTACTGTGAAAAATTTCCTTTGCTCTTTGATAGTGATGGCATTGGGCCTGCAGGTCACTTTTTGTCATATTGGTCAAAGTGCCTTCATTATAGGTGTTTAGGGGAATTGTCAAACTTATCCTTCCATAAATATTTTTTGACCCTGTGTCTCTCCCTATCCAAGTTTCTCTCCTATCATTTTAGAAAACAAAATCACAATTAAGTACATGAGAGTACTCCACCTAATTATTAACATATGAATGTTTGCACCTGTGGAATGAAAAGTCTACATGATTCACTATGGCATGTTCACATATGTCCATGGGCAAGTTAGATCAAATTCATTCCTCATCTGTCGCTTCCTCCCTTCCCTTCTTTCCCCTTTGTCTCCTGATCTCTTTCTACACATCATTTTATCCAACTCATTTTATTTTGGATTGTCTTGCACAAGATGCTGATTTTAAAAACTTAACAAATAACACAAAGTTCAGAGGAGAGGGAAGGGACAGGGGATGTCTTGGGAACTCAATTAGAACAATTTATATCCAATGGACTTATGATTATGTCACAAGGAATCCTATTGTCATGTTTAACCAAAAAGATCGAAGAAACTACAATCCTGAATTTACTAAAAACAGAATACTCAGAGGTGAAAAGATAAGATTGTGTTTTAAAAAAAAATAAACTTCTACATAAGTTTCCATAATTGTGCATCTTTCACTTTTCTACTACATTGACCATGATAGAGATCTTTGGAAAAGAACTGCCACTATCTAGGAAAATTATGAGGAAAAATGATGCCACATCCCATCCCTGGAGGAATGCAGAGATGATAGGCACCATCCAGGTCTAAGTGGATATAAGCATGGAGATCCACCATGTCTCCCTTTGGCTGTCCTGTTCCTTCTGTGTACAGGACAGATGGGACTTGGAGAAGGACAGTGAACCATCACAGGATTTTCCAGGTGGGGACAGAAATTGAAAGCATTATTCCAGAGATTTCATCATTTTTATTTCAAGTCAACATCCCCTATTAGCTGGTGTTAATGCAAATGTCAATCTTATACATAAGTTTCTCCATCTCTGTGCACAAGACACAGTGTCGACAGTTAGCTTATAACTGGAATGGACAGTCATGCCTTGACCACACAGCCCTGGAGGTACATATTCTCTAGAAGTCAAGAGCATATTTTATTTGCAGGGACATGAGTCCTGTTTTAACTTCTTACTGCTCTTTCCATACATATTATGCTGCCTGTATTCAGAGGGAGAGAAACCCAGGCAAGGTAAGAGAGCTGGAGGAAGAGTCAGGGAAGAGCTATGTTTGGTCTTGATCTGACACCTGTCCTGACAATGCAGGCTGGTGAAAGAAGCCCCATGTGAGATTCTCAAAATCATCTTGTGAGCCAGGGGCTCTTTGTAGCTGCTTTGAGACATGAGAAACCTATGTCACCAAGACTGGCACCACTGCCAGGGACAGCTCAGCTTGGGGTCCTGGATGCAGGCAGGTCTGCATCATCTCATGGGCTCTTCAGTCTTTCTGTGACTGTGCTGCTCATCTCCAGCACTTTCCTGCTCCTTCCAAGTCAGCAGAGCTAACAATGACATCTGTCCACTGTTAAAATGAAATTGTACATACCTGGTCAGTTCTCCACACAGAATAATTCTGCATGTCTTCTCTTTGCCTCTCTCAGCAAGACCTCACAGATTCATTCCAATTTGCTGTGATAAAAAATGACCACAAAAATTTAATAAAATTACCTGTGTAAAGACTAAACCCTGATTGAGGCACCTTTATCACTGTGACCCATTCAACTGTCAGGAATAGGTTAGACCAGGAAAGATCTGTGTTTTAATTTGTGTTATATTTTATTTAATTTCTATATATGCGTTTATTTATTGCACTAGTGAGAATTGAAGCCAGCGTGTCTCTACCACTGAGCCACATCCCCAGTACTGTATTTCTTCTCCTTGAGTCTAGGTCTCACTGAATTGTGAGGCATATATGAACTGATATTCTCCTGCTTCAGCTCCCCAGCTGCTGCATTACATGTGCACCAAGAGGAGAAAATCTTTGTTTTGGCCATGGATTCAGAGCTGTAGCCCATGGTCTGCTGACTCCTAGGCAGAAACCCATCGAGGCAAATAAAACTGCTTAGCTCATGGCAGCAGGGAAGGAGACAAAGAACAGCAAAAAATACCCAGGGTCAGGTACTGGCCCATGGTCACGGCCCCTCGACCCTTCTTCTAGGTGCCACACACCACCTGCCCATAGTTACCAGCCAGTAGGACATTTAGATTTGTCATCTATCAAGTGGACTAATACACTGAGGAGATTAGAGCCTCATGATCCAATCATGATCCAATCATTTCTTCACAGCCATACCTCTGAGCACTCCTGCATTGCTGACATGAGCTCTGATCACACACCAGAGCATTCCAACCCTGCCCCCAATCTCCTGCCAATCTCACAATGCAACATTCAGTCCATCTCCTAGGGCCTCAGATCTTAACCATTACAGCATTGCTCAAAATCCATCCTCTCCTGTGTCAATGAAGGGGAACTGTTTCCTGTGACCCCCTGTAAAATCAAAACCAAGTTACAGGCATTATATACACAACGGCACCAAGTGAACATTCCCAGTCCAAAGGGAGAAAAGGAGCATAGAAAGAAGGACCAGCCCCGATAAGACCAAAACCCAGAAGGACAAACACCAAATCCTGTATCCCCATGTCAGGCATCCAGAGCACCAGGTGGTGAGAGCATTGATGGTGTCCAACAAGCAAAAGTGTCACAAAGTAAATGTGGGTTGGAAAAAAACTCCTCTTTTCACAGTTTCAGATGCCAATCAATCAGGGCACAATGGTTTGGAGGGTCATCAAGTTGAGTGTATTTCATGGTGGCTATTACACTTTCTAAGATCTTATGATGGTTTCTCACATAAAGGTCCTGATTTTCTGCCCATCCACCTGGGGGTTAGTTATGTGACCACTGCTGGTGAGTTCTATGTGTGGATCCCCATGTGGCTCAGTGGACAAGACCAAGGTGACCTTGCTCACCTCAACTTTAATCCATTTCAGATGAGAATGGGCATGATGACTGTGGTCTTTCTTTGACAGACTTTTCAATCCTTTCAGATAAAGAATTATATATCAACATCTCATAATATAATTGGTGATATAATGAGGAATAGTGTTACATTGATTACTTTTTAAATTAGTTACATACAGCTTTCTTTCTAGAGGTCTCTGGTTACTTAATTAACACTAATTTACACATATTAATGGGTTATTATGAGATGTTTCTTTACATATACACATTTAATAACATGCAAAGGAGGGTACACACACACACATAGAACTTCAAATATATATTTTTTACCTTTTTATTATTTGTTCTATTTAGTTATGAAGACTAACATGCTAAGTGAGATAAGTCAATCCCATAAAACCAAAGGCCAAATGTTTCCTCTGATGAATATATCTTTTATGCTAAAAGTAAGGAAACTCTATTCCTGCCGTTTTCTGAACGATATCCTATTTCTGTTACCAGCTGATGTTGCTGAATCCAAGCCCACCAGAACGCCTTACTCCTAAGCACTGTAATTGTACCATTTATCCACTTTCCCTGGCCCTCCCTCCCCCAGGCTACTGGCTCTCACCATGTGCTCTCCACTTCTGTGAGATCAGAGTTTCCTATTCCTCCTGTGAGGCAGATCTTGTGTGCTTGTCTCCATGTGCTGTTTTAGCTGCAGTGAACCTAGGATTGCAGGTGTGTCTCCTGGACATGCTGATTTAAACCCAAGGTGGAATCACTGAATCATGTAGTAATCATATTATTAATGTTTTTGGATTCTCCCACAGTTTTCATAACGTCGGTACTAATTTACCTTCCCACATGCAGTGTGTGAGGTGTCCTTTCTGCCACGTCCCCACCAGAACCTCTTCTCTCTTTGTGACAGTGGCCATGCTAGGGGTACTTAGGCTTGGTTTGCATTACCCTGATAATTACTGAGCTCGGCTATTTGTAAATTGTCTTCTCAGAAATGTGTCCCTAGGCTTATTGCCTTTTTAAATCAGGACTTTTTTCCTTGTTCTGGAATTTCTTTGTGTGCTTTGTTGTTAAGGTTTTTTTTTTGGATATTTCTTTGAGGTTCTTGGGATCCAACACAAAACATTGCCTGTACTGACAAGCAATCTCCCTCTAATCTGGAGCTACTGGTGCTCCAGTATGCTACTCATTTTAGTGACTTGTCCAAAATCCTTGAATATTACAATCTCCAAAGCCTTTCCCTTAGTTTTCTTCTACTACTTTTGTTGATTCGGGTTTTCCTTTAAGTGTTTAATCCATTTTCAATATATTTTGTAGTTTGCAAGAGACAAGAGTCTTGAGACAATTTTCTGCAACTGGATATGCAATTTTCTAAGACCCCTTCACTGAGAACACTCTTCCTTCTCTAATGAACCTCCAGAGCACCATTGTTGGAAACCAATAAGCTGTAATGATGAGCTATTTCTAGGCTCCCTATGCTTTTCAAATACTACAAGTGTCTGTGTCTGTTTGATGCTAATACAATGCAGAATGGATTCCTACAGCTTTCTAGTATATTTAGAGTTCTGAAGTAGTGTAACGCCTCCTACTTCATTCTTTTGCTTGAGATGGATTGCACTATGCTCTCAATTCTCTGAGGAATATCCACACAATTCTCATAATGGAAACAGAACCTTGATCTCAGCAACAGTCAACACACATATCAAGAGTGGCAATTCCATATCCAAAGTTGTTTTTCTCCAGTTCCTATCTAACACTGTTCTTTCTTCTCTCCTGGCTAAGAACCAATCTATCAGGTGTGAGGTTGTTACTTCTAAATTTGATTTGCAGTTTCCTGATGGTTAGGGATGGGAAACACCTGCTCACTTTCTTTGTGGGCATGTGCATGTCTCCTGTGGAAAAATATTTTTCAAGACCCTTGTTCTTTTTAACCTGCTTAGTCTGGGGAATTTGTCTGTCTTCCTATGTGAGTGACAGTAAAACTGTTTTAGTCACAGGGCTGTCAAATGTGGATCTAATCCCATTGTTGAATTTTCAGTGTGTTGACTGTTGCCTTTGTGTGCAGAATGGATTCAGTTGGACTTCGTGCCACTGCATAATTTCTTCTATTTTTCTAATTGGGAAGTGATATTCAAAACTCACTAAGGAAACAAATGCCAAGGAGTGTTTCCCTGTATTGCATTCTAAAATTTCAGTTTTATGTCTAAATCTATGATCAATTTGTACAGCCTTTTGTATGGTTTTAAATTAGGGTCCAATATCATATTTTGCATGTGGGCATCTATTTTACCAACACCATTTGCTGAAGAGATTCATGAGGATAGCTCAGCAACCAAGATGAACTCTGTTGGGCCTCTGCCATGAGTTCAGCATCAAAGTGGGAAATGTCAGCAATGAACTAGAATTCTTAAACACAAAGGGGACCTTCAGATAACAAGGTCAGATGTGAAATATGGTGACGCTGGTTCACTAAGGGAATGTGGAATGTTTCCCATAATGGAAAATAATCAGAACTCTGCAAACTGAGAGATCTTTGACATTGATCACTGGGTCAGTAGAAATGAAAGAGAGGAGTTCTGTCCAGATCTTTCTGGATCTGTAGAAAGAGTGAAAGACCAAGTCTTGTGAGTGGAAATCTGACTTCAATCTCCAGAACAGATTCCATGGCTCCTCCATTAATCCCATCCTGTACCCAGGCTGCAGACACAGAGCTCCCTGTGTGGGGATGGAGCTCCTCATGAGGAACCTTGCTGCCCTGCCAGAGCACACTGACCTCTTCCTCCTGCTCTTCCCCAGACAGACCTACATTCACTCAGTAGAATGACTGCTCATGGGAACAAATGAACCATTAGACATTTCAGCCATTAACTGACAGTGGGCATGAACTGACAGCAATTGCTGGGGACCCAAAGTGTTCCTGCATCCACCAATAAGGAGGAATTCACTAGGATTATGATCAATGAATATTTCTGTGACCCAAGATCTCCTGTATGAAATCCACTGTCAATTAGATATCCTTGATGACTTTTACTTGATGTATTCTTCTGATTGCTTTAAAATATTTCTTTGTTTTAATTTTAAGCAACTTCAGTCTGTGCATAAGCACTGCTGTGTGAATTCCATATAACAAATCTTTTGGGTTTCTCTATGTGGATGCTTATCTCACAAAAATTAGGAGAAAGTTCAGTCATCTCTACTGTAAACAATATGAAAGCTTTCTATGGCAGAAATGATGCATATTTCATCTGTTTACAATTTATTGCTCGAAATACGTACAGATATTTGACAAACCAACAAAGCTCAATGTGGTGAAGGCATGACAGTGTGTTCCAATGACCAATGTTTCCCATTCGTCTACACTGTCCCATTCCAATCATATGCAGCAATGTTAACCTTGTGCATCATTCCATTCAATTATTTTCTAATTATGATTTCAAATGTACTTTTATTTTCTCATTTCCACACTTTAGAGTGAAAGAGAATCATTCTTAAATAGGGAAAATAAAATACAAACCTTGACAAATTGTTTACAACAGTCATGAACCACCTTATTCATCTAACCATCTGTGAATTAATTCTCACTCATCTTCTCCTCATGATTCCACTGTTCATGCCACTCAATCCTAATGACACTTGCAGGATCTGCACTCCATGCCCTTGTGTTCATAGGCAATGAATGGTTCAAGGATGGCTCACTTCTTGTTCTCTATGAGATTTTAGGAGGCAACTTCACAGGAGAACTGTGGAATTAAGACATTAGTACAATCTTTATCTTCATGGACCCCACCATTATATAAAGCAGATAAACTTAAATTTTGCAGAATGATATCATCACATTAATGAATTATTTTATATCAGTGATAATATACTAAAAATAAATCACAAATAAAAGGCTTCCAGAGTTTCATGCTAGAGATTTCAAACATCCAAACACAAACAGGGTCTTGAGAAAGATATAGAGGACAACTTGGCTATGGAGGGAAGGACCTCCACCTCAGCTCTGATGTTCTGGAGGGAATTTGATCAATACATAAACAGCATCAATAGTATTTTAAAATGGTTTAATAAAATACCATATGGCCCTAGCAGTGCATTCTACATGAATACAGGTTTTGGTTCTATTTAAGAAAAATGAAAAATAAGTTCATCTCATTTTGAATCAGAGTATAATGTCAATTTCTGAAGAAGGGGGACAATGCCCAACAGAGTAAAGACTGTAACCAGTGTGCTCTAGAACAATCCACAATTTATGAACAACATCACTCCTCATTTATTGGAGAAAAAATGCATTCAAATTGTGGATAGAAATCAGAAAAGACAGAAATAAAACTAAATTATTTTCATTACATCCTTCCATCAAATGAGACAATGTCATGTTAATTCTCTTCACTCTTGTAGATTTCATAAAGTAGATGACATCCAGTTATGTATACTATTCCATTCTGTTTTTAAGTACTATGACCCCGAAATTATTTTCTATTAATCATGAGTACATACACCTTACATATACATATCAACAGAGTTTGACATTTAAAAGAAAGAGAAAATTTGCAAATATATACAGGGACATAAGGGAGATAAGGGACATAAAAAGCACCCTCAACCAGCTTCCTATGACATCTGTCAGAGCACTGTCATGGGCTTTGTGGTATGGAAATGAGCCTCTATGAGATTCAGCCACCCTTACTTGATTGTTTTAATCACATATAGCAATGCAAAACTAAAAATGGTTTTGAACTTACTGAAAATATCAAGGAAATAGAAGTTTCCTTATTAAATGTCTTTCTCTCTCACTGAGCACGCCCACATTTGGCCAGGTGTCCATCCCTGGGGATCAACACAAATGGACTGAGGATTGCATATCCAAAGTCCACAAATTCTAGAGCACTTACTTCTACAAAACGCTTCTCCAAGGAGAAAGTTACATATAAAGCCATAAAACAATCTGTCCAATAGAAGAAGAGAAAACAGAGCATCAGAAGGAGAACACTTCCAGCAGCCTTTATCTCAGGGGGAGTTTTGTAGAGGAGTTTGGAACTCTGAAGGTAGAGAACATGCTGGTGGTGCTTGTGGAGGAGGAAGACCATGTAGCCACTGGCCACACCCATGACACCCTGGAACACAGCATCTCTAAGGACCATGAGTACAATAAAAATCCATCTACTTATCCAGTTTTGTGATTGAAAATAACAATAGTTTTCACTTTTAATAATTTGGGATGTGTTCATGCTGTTTGTATTTTTCATGTAAAATGTTAAATTCATGCTTATCAAGGCATTGAGTATCCAAAAGGAGAGCAGCAAGGCAAGGATGTGCCATGCAGACCTGGGCTGCAGTTTCCTCCACCTGGAGGCTCTGGGACTGATGGTGATGGCCTGGACCACTGTGAGGAGACTGGTGGTACTGATGGACAGACCCCGGGCCATCCTATGCAGGTAAACTACAGCCTTACAGGCTATATCATCTAAGAGGTACCTCAACCCAAAACTGGATATTGTCCTTGGTATTCCTCCTGTAAGAAGTGTTATGATATTTGTAAAAGTCAAATGAACGAGAAGAAAGTGTGTAGGTTTCATAGTGCTTCTAAACAAACACATATAGTTCACAAGAACAAAAATGTTCCCCACAATGCCAAGTTCTGTTAGAAATACAAGCATTATTCCCTTGACAAGATACAAAACCATTTTTTATTCATAGGAGTACAAACATATTTGTACCAAACACCTTTTTGAAGAAAGCAACAGTAATGGTGTTATACATCTGCACAGAAATATTTCAAAATAGCAATTTCTAGAATGTGAAAACAATCTGGATATATGCAATGGTGAGATTGTGTACAAATTTTTATTTCATTCTTTTTAGCAATTTAAGAATGACTATCTACTTTCAAAGGAGTCTGGAGGACTGTTATTCAAAAATCTAAATTTGTATCCCTGAATTTTTCAAGCTCCATGCAATAAAGACGAGCTGCTTGGTCAATTCCTTAATATCCCATCCATGGTCAACCTCAGCATGGATGCATTAAACCTCCACTCCTCCAATCAGAATTCTCAATAGCTTTTCAACTTCATTCTATATATGCTCATTTTTGAGTTTCAGAATCCAAGATCATGCTTGGCCTCTCTTCTTGACAACACATGCACAGGCATTTGTAAGTCCCAGTTGCATCAATGTCTTAACTAATATAAATTCACCATAATTCTATTTCATGCTTTGTTCAATGTTCCTTTCTCTAATTTTGGTCACAACAATGTTAGGTTTGTTGTTTGCTTAGAGTTTTCCATCTTTGATGACAAGAGCTTCCCTTCTCTGTTCTCTGATACAACAATGAGACTCTGGTTTCACTGCTTACTCAATCTCAGAGAGTTTCCATAGTCCTCAATGTGACATTGAACTCAACCTTTACAGATGGAGTCCAACAGGAAAAGCCAAATCAGTCAGACAGTCAGGCATCAGTCCTCACCCTGAGAAATTACATATGGAGAACACATAGTCAGTGAGGGTGCCCAGAGAACCATGGGGTGCTGCTCTGCCAGGGTCTTCAGTGAGGGTTGAGTTTCCAGTGGTGACCTCAGTGTCTCTAAGGAAGCCTGGGTCAGTTCTGCATGTGGTGGTGTTTTCAAAGGGTCAGGGCAGGAGGAATGACCACCTGCTGTGGGATGTACCCAGAGGAAGGCAGTGTATGAATTAGGAATCCCAGTAAAACCTCCTTGTAGAAAAGTAGGTTGTGAGATATTTGGCATGAATGAGATCACCTCAGTAGGCTCACGAGGGCATTTTACAGCCCTTTCAGAGCCTTGGGGGTAACAATGACTTCAGTCAACTCTGCAGCCTCCTTCAGGTATCTTTTCTCCCAGCTAGGCAAAAATTGGGATCCTGTGATGTTTAAACTTCACAGCTAATTCCATGCAGTCCTGGACAGGATGCTATTTTCCAACCTCAAATCTCATCTGTGAACTTATGTCAAATGTGGTCAATTTCTCCAGAACAAAAGCAACCAGGATGTTGAAAGAAACCTAAGATTTGCATGTATCAATTTACATGGAACACAATTCCACAGTCCTTCCCCACAACTTCTGCTACTCCTTAAAGGATTGCTCTAAATAATTCTGCTGAATGTCCCTGGAAGCTTGAGGGGCAGGAATATAGGTTGTACCCAGGTTGAGCATCAGGTAGTCCTTGAAGTCAGGAAGGTTCATGATTGCCTTTCCAACTGTTTCCTCCTCTGACAAACAGGGAGAACAAAACTGCAGCAATGCCTTAAAGTAAACAGCACAAAATCCTGTTACCAACTGTGCAATGTCTTATGATACAAGCTTTAATCATCCAGGCAAAGCAGTTGCAACTAGGAAGTCAAGGATGAAAATGACCACACTCAGGAAACTCATGGCCATGAGGACTTGGCCAACGTTTCCATGTGTCTTGAAAATTTCTAGTTTTTCTCAAATTTTCAGCCCACTCCACCTGACCAAACTGTACAGCTCTGAATCAAATTTGGGAGGAACTTCTGAGAAGGATAACTCACTTCTCTTTCACTCTGACAGAATGGAATGATGAATGTCAGAGGAGACAGTGACATATTCCCAGATTGGTTTTGGAATCACAGAGTAAACAATTCTAAAAGAAAGGCTTTTCATTCAGAGAGAAGTAACATCTCCCTCTGGGAAATATCAGCCAACAGCTGGTAGGTACATGCATCTATCCTGGAGTAATCAACGCAAAATAAATATGATACTGCACTACACATAAAGAAATTGCTGTGGAATTTTAATTCAAGCAAACTGGCAACCGCATACTGGAATTCACAAAGAGAAACTGATTTTAAATCCTGATTGCTTTTAGTAGACACTCCAACAAATGCATATAAGGAATGAATTTGACTTACAGGTATGTTATCTGTAGGACAAACAGTTTCTAAATGCATGCAGAAAGAATGCCTCCTCACTAAACACACTGCACTTAGGGACCTATAACATCATGTAAGAGAAAACTTGCATCTGTGAAACCCAATATTAAACCAAAACTAGGTGCTGAATTCTTATGTAAGCTCAGAATGTTCACAGACTCAAGATGGGGACTGAAGAAACAGCTTCCTAAAAGGAGACAAATAATCTAACTTTCTATCTTCAGGACCCACCACGGAGCTCTCTGATGAATCCAGACCCTGAACACAAGGTCAAAGCTTCTCTGGTTTAGCTGAGGGACATCTGCTGTAATGTCCACTTCATTCTCCTGGGCCAGGGGCATAATCATAGATACCAGAAGAAGAGGGAGTGTCCTGAGACTCAGACCCTCTCAGAAATACCCTTGCACACTCACAGAGAGTAGGATCTGTCTTGCTGTAGAAATGGCACCTGGCACCCAGAGTCAACCACACACTCAGGCCCACTCACCTTGGTGTGCTGCAGACAAGCTCTGTGTTGGTCCTTCTGACAAGAGCAATTTCCCAGGTTCTATTTGTACCCTCTGGGTTTGTGGAGCTCTTGCCTACCATGAACCACCACCAGGACTCCAGTTGTCAAAAGCAAACCCTGCAGAATCTCAGTCCCTGAAGCACGGCCTTCCCAGTCCCTTCACAATTACTGCATTTGTTGGGCTCAGATGTTATACCAGGCTTAATTGGGGCTTAATTATTTTAATAGAAGTTTGTGCAGTGAGAAAGTGAGCAACCAGTCATGTTCCTGGGTCTGAGTTCCCATGTCTTGGCCTTCCCTTCTCCTTCCCAAAGGTCTGCAGATGAACCAGAATGGGGCTAGCTTCTGAGACACAGAGTGTCACTTCTGTCATTCAAGGCCTTCTCATGCACAGGGATGTGGCATGTGATGGCCATGGCTGGGGACTCTGCTGTCAGAGCAAGACCCAGTCAGCACCTGGACAGGATGGGAGTCACTTTTCTAGACTTATGCACATTTGCAGTTCAAAGACAGTGCCATAGGGGATATCTTTATTACTCCTAGTTGGACACAATGGCTAGATACACCAATGTGCTCCCCCTCAAAATGTCATATACCTGCCATCATGGAAATGCAAATCAAAAGGTTAGGTGCATTTCACCTCTTCAGTTAGAATGCCTTTCATTAAGCATAACAATAGTAGTAAATCGTCTCAGAGATGTGACAAGCACAGGCTCTTTCCTACATTGTTGGTGGGACTGAAAATTGGTCCAACCATCCTGGTAAGCAGTATGGGCATTCCTTAAAAATCTAAAAATGGAACCACTACATGACACATCGAGCCACCTCCTTGGTATTTATTCAAAAAACTAAAATTAACCTACTATAGTGATACTGAAAGGTGAAAAGTGCCCAGAAAGAATCACTCTGGGTGCAAGAACTCATGCAAAGGATTTTATTAGTCAGACAAGCAGTGTTTTCTCTGAAGAGAGAGAGAGAATGAGAAAGAGAGAAAGTGAGAGGGAGCATGAGGGCAAGAGAGAGTGAGTGAGATAGGCAGCGAGAGAAAGAGAGAGAGGGAGAGAGAAGAAAAAAAGTGCAGAAGCCTCTTTTGAATGGTGGCATTTTTGTGGGCTTATGAAGTTCTAACCAATGACTGTCAAGGATGTTTGCAGGCAGATGAGCTGGGAGGGGGAGGATATCTGCAGAGAAAGGATGGAGTAGTCAATAGTGCAGATTTATATTACAGATACAAGTGCATCAATATTTATAGCAACACAATGACCAAGTTATGGAGTCATCCCAGATGAATGGATCAAGCAAATGTGATGTATGGACACAACAGAGTTCGACACAGCCATGAAGAAGAGTGAAATCCTCCCATTGTCTGGGAGATGGATGGAATTACAGAATGTTGGGCTATGAGCAATAACCAGACTCAGAAACTAAGAGGTTGAACATTGCCTTTCATATGTGGAAAGTGGAGAAAAATTAGGGGAATGGGTTTAGCAGGTGTCACAAAAATGGAAAACATTTCCTTGAAGCAGAGGAAGGAGGGAGATGTGAGACGGATGGGACAAGGAGGAACTGTGGAATCAACTTGAGGTACTTATACCATGTGCTCATGTGAATGTACCAGAGTGGATTTCACATTTGTATGTATTTATGCAGCACCAATTAAACAAACAAATAGAAAGAAGAGGAGTGGAGGAGGGGAAAGGGAATGGCGGAGGCAGGGGAACATGGAGAGAGGAAGCAGTGGGCCTGCAGGGAGCACAGGACCCTGCAACCTGTGTGGTCATGTCACATGAGCCCAGGTTGGTGTAGCTACAAGGCACCAATGAGAGCTTTTGTGAATCTGCTTTCTTATTAGGAAGCAGTTTGACAAACTCTTCTTTGAACATTTGGTCCCTAGAACAGGATTGTTTCTCTCTACCTGCCATTGTCGCTGCAGGAAATTGTGCAGATTCTGTCCTATTTGATCTCTATGAAGACTTTTGCTAGGTCTAAACAGAATTCTGCAAAGACAGGCTCTTATGGAAATGACCTCCTCTGGCCTGTCCTCAACAGAGGCAGTGACTCCAAATTCCTTACAGATTGGCAGACCTGCTGGCAGAGCTTCTCATAACATGGCTCCTTTGGAAAAGGCAATCCTGGCAGTGAATGCTTAGCCTGGCTCCCTCCTCTGTCCTCAGTTTAGAAACATTGAGAGAGAGGATTTGAAGGATTCAAAGTGCCAGGTTCTTTGAAAGACATTTCAACAACACAGTTCATCTCTCTTAGTTTATGTAATCAATGCATAAAATTAACATTTA
>JAJEJO010044453.1:0-19502 GCA_020662805.1 Glaucomys volans | reverse complement strand
CAAGCGCATCCTCCCATATATGCCAATCATCTCTAGATTATTTATAATATCTATACAATACAAATGCTATGTAAATAGTTGCTCTGCTATATTGTTTTTTTATTTTTTTATTTTTTACTTTTTTATTTCAAAATCAGTTTTATTGCAGCTAGTGGAATTAACTGTACATAGTAAACTATTTTATATATATACGCATTTTAAGTTATACGGCATAAAGTTTATTTTGGCAGATAGTGTTAAACAAAATTAAAGTTGCATACATTAGTAACATAACTCAACATCCTTAATTTGGTATAAATGTGACACATTTTCTTGCTTTCCTGTGTTCTGCTAAATCACCATACCTAAACTGTTTTATAAAACCGATATGCTGAAATTTACTATTTTCACTTACACTCTGATTCCAAACAAAACTTTTCATAAGCTTCTTCAATCTCTGGGTCCATTTCATCATCAATATCATCCAAATATGGATCACCACCCCCTGATAAATCTGTTCCATTTTCTTCATAATCTGGAAAAAATGTACTCTCTTTCAAGTAATTCTTGATATTTCTCTTGGTAATCTGGATCAGCTGCAGTGAAAGGAACACCATCAGATGTATAAAATGTTGGTTCATTCATAAAGTAGTTAGGATCATTTTCAGGTGTTGCTTCTCTGTATGTTGAAGCTGCATGGACTCTACCCCAGTTACCGGAGTTCTACAAGCTTCAAGAACATCTGTTTTACATCTCTGCCGCAGTTTGCATCTAGGACAACATTTTCAGTTCTCTGAATAATTTCTTCCATATCAGTCTTTCCTTTTTCCTTCCAGACATCTTCCAAAACTGACCCTGTCAACTTCACTAATTTTACTGCACAAATTAAGTTGTCGTCCTTAGGATTAGAGAAGAGGGCATTTTCCGCAGACCAATCTCCAAGTTAAGATAAAGTTCTCCCAGAAAGAGTACAAATGCACGAAATCGTTTTCGAGTCACTTCATCTCCTTTTGCAGCTTGATCTTTAACTTCATATTCGGTCCGACATCTTTGAAGTAGCAATTGGCGGAAGTTGCCACTCTGTGGGCTTATTGTCAGATGATGGGACAGGTAATTACACAGGCGAGCTCCCATACAAGAGGAATTTGGGATAGACGTAGCCTGTTGGTAGATGAGTTCCACAAGTTCTTGCAAAGCATCATCTGTTGTAACCCAGCCATTCAGAGTCTCTGCAAACTTCGATTTCAGTTTCAAAACTGCCAGGCTGCTCTGTAAGATGATTCAAAAAATCCTGAACATATTCTGATAGAGTGGGATAATCCTCACAACCATCCTCATAGGATTCTGTATAATTAGAAGAATAACCTGATGGGTAAAATTAAGGGGCGTTCGCAGACAGCTTAGACATTAACACAAGAGCCACAGCCACCTGGGGTTTAGCCATTGCTGACTCCAAATTCTGTGGTGGGATTTTATCCTGTGAAGGAGGTGGAGCTCTCAGGGGCCTCGTTTGTTCTAGGCGGGCCAACAGCTCGATGATTCTCAGGAGAGAAGTGCAAGCTCTGCTATATTGTTTAGGAGATAACAACAAGAAAAAGGTCTGTACCTATTCGGTACAGATAGTTTTTCTTCCCTGAATATTTTTGATCCATGGTTGGTTGGACCCAGGGATGCAGAACCCATGGAAATGGAGGGATGACTATACTTACTGTCTTGTTTCCCTCTGGCTCTCCACTAGGGTGTCAGCTCCATGGGAGGAGGACCATCCTAGGTCACAGACCTTGACCAGAGAGAGCTCTTGGCGTCAGCAAGTGAAGGGAAGTGACAGCAGGACTGGGCAGAGGAAGGTGTTGGGCCATGATCCCATTGTGCAGATGCTTCAGCCCCCTATAGGGAGATGTGAATTTGAGTGACCCTGCTGTTACACCTTGACCTGGAGTTCCAAACAAATCCTGCCACTTCAGCTCCCAGTTAGGTCCCCAATACTAGCCTCAATATGCCCTTGCTCTCTCCAAGATGCCAGCATCTTCCCTTGAATATGGCCCTACTCCTCTGCTTTTAAGGTCAGGAACAGACACTCCCAACACCTACCTCAGGCCCGGTGCTAGGATTCCTGGACCAGCACCTAAAGGTGAACAGTGCTCTCCATCCCAACAGCCCTGCGGCCTTTGACTCTCCAGTGCCTTGCGTTGCCAGCAGGTGTCGCTGTTGCTTCAAGGGCAAAAGAACGCATTTCAACCAAGAGTAAAGTGGCTTTATGTGGGATTCATTAACATCTCATTGACCATGATATTTAATAATAATACTACCTTTTAATGATGATGTCATCATGATGATGTTGATGCTGCCAATGCACCTATTTTCACAGACTGTCTGCCCACTGGCAATTCTCTAAAAGGAGTAAGGTTCCAATGGTCTCTTGCTTTACAAGCAAGTGGAGTCCCTGTGAAGTATGGTGGAACTGGGGTCTTGGTGGGATGCGGGGATCGGTGGGGAGGAGGTACTAAAAATGTAAAAGAATGATGAGAAATGGGCCTTGCTTGCGAGGAGTGTGCAGTCTAACTAGGGTGAACTTTGTCCTCCTGTAGAACTTGTTCATGGGACTTGCTCTGCGCACTTTACCAATGTACAACCCAGTTCCTCCTCACAATTAGCCTGTGGGTTGGGTACCGCTGTCACTCCTGTTTTACAGGGGAGGAAACTGAGGCATGAAGAAGTCAGATCACTTAGGGTCACGTCCCTGCTGAGTGAGAAATACAGGACAGGAACCCAGCCAGTGTGGCCCCAAGTGCTTATGACATGACACTGTGTCTCTTCATAAGCAGTTCCAGGCCCCACCACGCTACTGATGGAATTTTTAATAGAAATATATTTTTAGGGCTGGGGATGTGGCTCAGTGATAGAGTGCTTGTCTTGCATGTATGAAGCCCTGGGTTTGATCCCTAACACAAAAGAAAAGAAAAGAAGAAAGAAAGAAAGAAAGAAAGAAAGAAAGAAAGAAAGAAAGAAAGAAAGGAAGAAAGAAAGGAAGAAAGAAGAAAGAGAAAGAAAGAAAAAGAAAATTTTTAGCTTTTAAACTTTATAGAAATATTATATATTGATTGTTGAAAATATGGAAGATATTAAAAATATAAATAGGGATATTAAACATCAAGAACTACTCAGAGCTCACCATTGTTAACACTCTCACCCCTGCCCTAGGATTTTTCCATGCATATTTCTAATGCTTACATATAATTTGCTCTAAATTTTGATACTGTTCTAGAGGCTGAATATCAAATGTTTCAATGTGATTTTTTGCACCTAATGTTTTCAGTTGAATGTTAATTTATTTATATTTTTTCATTCATTTTCCTATGCTATTAAGTATTCTTCAAGACATAATTTCAATGTGCTTTTTAATAGTCTATTACAATTTATTCAATCTCTTTTTTTTTTTTTTTTTTTTTTTTGTGGTGTTGGGATTGAACCCAGGGCCTTGTGCTTGCAAGGCAGGCACTCTACCAACTGAGCTATATCCCCAGCCCCCAATCTTTTTTATGATTGTTGTTTTCAATTTTCTGCTATAACAAGTGGTGCTGAAATTACCATTTACACACACACGCGCAAAAGAAAACCTCTTTTGTGTTTCAGATTCTTTCTTTAAGGTTTATTCCTAAAAGAAAATTTTGGTTTAAAATTACTCTTCAAAATGCTTGTGAATATTGGAAATATTCTTTTCATCAAAGTTCTATCAAATTCCATGCCTCACTTGTGGATAAAATGAGAAAGGTCACTTGTGCTCTTGCCAAACTTGAGTCTTGCAATTAAATATGGCTCACTGTCAGGGAGGGGATCTGGTTGGGGAAATACTGAGTTGGGAAATCCAATAAGGTATTCTGTGTTAATTTACATTTACTTCCTCACTATGGAGATTAGACCTGCTTTACATGTGTATAGACTAATAATATCTGTCATCATGCTTTTATCTGTTTTGCTATTGGGCTATTGGTTTTCTGAGATGAATTTAAATAAACTTTAAATACATGAAATATATTTTCTCTGTCCTATTTAACTGTACTCTGATTTGTCTTCAAATTCCATTTATGCTATTTTTGATATGTACATTTTGAATTTCTATACCACCAATTTCATCATGTTCCCCTTTTAATTCTAGTATTCTTGCATAAAAGGTGTGTCTCTCCAGGTGCTCCGGTGAGAGCCCCTCCGCAGCGCACCTGTGAAGTGGAAGAAGCCTGCATCCAGCCTCTCCCAGCTCCTTCCGCCCTGCTCTCAAGGACTCTTCAGGGCCCTTATTGCAGGGGTGGTCCCTGCAGGGCAGGACACTGGCAAAATGGTTCCAGCTCAGCCACTTTCTGAAGTTTCTACTTGACCCATAGGAAGCGCACTCATCCAGGCAAGGCTGCTCCATGAGTGTCCCCTGTGAGGACAGCATCACAAGATGGGCATTAATTAACAGAAACTTCTATTGACAGAAAACCCTCAGCCAAATTTAAGTCAGGCTCTCCTGAGCCCCCTACTTGACTAGTCTGTATTTTGGACTGCCTTGACCAGTTTAGTACAGTTTTATCAGGAATCCTGCTGAGTGGTCCAGTGAAACTCCCCACTCTCAAAACCTGATAGAATTTGCCTTGGCCCACTCTTGGTATGTTATGGCCCTGGCCCACCTTCTGCATGAATCCTGTTAGGAAGGTCAAGCAAGAACTGCCACCCCCACTCCGGCCACCCTCACTCCTTGGTGTTTCCTCTTAGTAATTTTCCATCCCCAGTTTCCTTTCTGGCTATTCATCCCCACTTGTCCTTTGAAGTTGAGGCCAATCTCCTCTCTATTAAAACCCCCATTGGAGTAGTGCTTTGAATTCAGTCCTCCTTCCCATCTTTCACAAGTATCAGAACCAATTTTTGTCTTTAAGGCCACATCAACTAGGATAGGATTGCAAAGAGATCTACACTTTGGCATACCCAAGGTAGTATATGTATGCTGCTTATCTCTTGAATCTCAATTTTTTTAATAAAATAAGTATCATAAATGTACCTACTGTGGGACTTGCATTAACACCAAGTCCCACCAACCCCAGTTCTGCTCCATCCAGTAGGCTTACCACCTGGAGGATCAAAGATGGGCAATATGACAGGCCTAGGGAAACAGGTTCAGAGGCTTGTGAGCCACAGGAGCACAGAGGAGAGCTCCTTTGCTAAGCAGTGAGGAAGGGGAGGCCTGGGCACCAAGAGGAAATGCCCTTCTTTTCACGTGCAAATGCAGGAGGAAGGGAAATGCTTTGTGATCCCTAAATGCTATACTGGGAGGACCTCAGTGCCTGGCCCAGGGGAAAGGGCAGGGAAGCCTCAGCTCCCATTCTGTAACTATCCTCATAGCTGGCTAAGCAAAGCCAGCTACTGTCCTCTTTGCAAATCTCTGTTCAAATCTTCTCTGTGATGATTTAAAATTCAGACACAGGCCATCTGATTCTCCATACTTCTAAGTTCTTAGAGTACATTCCATTTTGCACCCATGTTCTGAATTATTACAGTTTAACTAGTATTTATTTAGCATTGTTTAGCATTTTTTAACTAGTAGGATTTAAAAGTGTATTTTTAAAAAATTGAAATGTGCCACTTTTAGGCTTCCGGCCTCCACAGAACCTAAGGATAAATCTAAACATTGAAAATGGGGAGGGGCTTTCCTCTTCCAATATATCTGTATCCAACAATCTCAAAGTCCCAGATGAGCAGGCTGGTCACTGGTGCATCTTTGCCCTCAATGGGAACAGATGACAGACAAGTTGGTTGAAAGAATATCTTCACAGAGATAAAAATGGATGAAATTTCTCCTGCTTCTCCTACTTTACAATTAGTAAAAACCGGAGACTCTATATGATTGGATTAACATTTCAAAATGAACATATCCTCAGCAAAAAAGGGCTGAAGTATTTTACCTCTATCTTACCAGGTGTTATGGGTTAATCGTGTTCCTGAAGAGATGTGTTCAAGTCCTAATTTCATGTACCTGCCTGAGTGACATTTTTTAGAAGTTGGGTCTTAGATACAATCAAGTTAAGATGAGGCCATTAGGGTGGGGCCCCAAATCAACGTGACCCATGCCCTTGTGGGATTCTTGCACAGAGAGACAGGGCACTCGGGCATTCAGCCAGAAGCAGTATTCATCAGTGCCAACACTGGCCTAGCAGATTCCCATCCAAAGGCTGAGCACCAAATGCAAGAAGAATTGTCTTATATATCTTTGTTGGTTTCCTTTTTTACTTGCCAGACCTTTGTCTCCCATATAAGGTAATACACATTCTGATTGGGCATTCTATTTCTACACTAGAAAGTAGCAACAATGTTACAGTGAGTTGTGGAAGGCTCTCATTGATAGGGATGGCGCCATATTGTTTTTCCTTTGTTCTGAGAAAGTCTCTACCAACCTCATCCTTACAAGAAGAGAAGAGCCACAAAGGGAAGATGGTGTGAAGACATGCAAGGAGAACACCATGTGACAACACAGGCAGAGACTGTGACAAATGTGTAGAGGCCAAGGAATGCTAAGGATTTCCAGCAAACTCCAGGGGCTAAGAGAGAGGCGGAAGGGATTTTCCTTCAGAGCTTCAGAAGGACCTTGACTGTGAACTTCTGGCCTTCAGAATAGAGTGAATAGATATCTTTTATCTTAAGTCACCTGATTTGTGATATTTTACTACAGCAATCCTAGGAAACTAATATACCAGGCATGTACTTAGATGCCACAGCACCAATGCCTTTATAAAGAGCATCTTGTTTCATTAAAAATATGCCTCATAATTTATTAATAAAAACGAAATGACACTGAGAGTTAATCACCAGTTCTGATGATAATTAGCATATTTTATTTGCAGAGAAGCAATAATAAATCTCTGACGGGTGGGAATACAGTATTGATAAATGTTAAATATTACTGCTTTGGAACAAGCCATTTTTCCATTTTGGAAGATGTGTGACTAATACCACAACAGGGTTTCTGTCCTCCAGTCTAGAATGCATGTCAATTCATTTGTGACTGAGCTGTTCCATATAAAGGCATTGATTTCAAAAGATAATAAGATAAGAGTTTGGAGAATTAACATTATTTTCCTTGCGGGCCACAGCCCATGCGTGGAGCAGCACTCTTTGAGTACTGCTTGGGCGGGAAAGCACCTGGGAAGTCTTCCAATCTCAGAATTAATGTTTCCTTAGGAGCAAAGACAGTCTTGCTTGATGAATCACGCTCTTGCACAATCCCCAACTTTCTGAGCCCCGCATGTTCTGCTAAGGTTTTTCATGAGAGCTCTTTAGTGGAGAGCCTGCCCCTTGCAGAGCCGGTAAATGACTCCACTTAGATGCTCACTGGCTTGTAATACAGTAAGCCTGTGAAATTCCAAGCTCTTTCCCCAAGGAAGGTAAGGAGTGAGACCAAGTACAGGTTGGAATATATCATTTGTTTGCCTGGAGAAGGAGGGATGTAGCCATATCTGGACATTATCACTTCCATTGCCACCAAATTATATGCAAACAATCCGTCCACCCGGCTGCACAATTTTCTTCCTAGAAGACCCGGATAGCTCTCACCTGCACTGCCGCAAGTGTCATTGGACTCCTTTCCTAGTCACAAGCTTGTTGGCCCCTGATTTTATGGGCCAATAATAATTGCATTAAGATTAATCTTCATATAATTTTAAAAATATCATTTCCATTCTTAAAATCTTCAATTTATATTTACTGGGAGTTTATTATCTGTAAAATATTTTATGTAATTGAGACATTGCTTAAAAAAATGTTTCAATATGCATTTGGTATTTAGAATGCTTTACTCCTCTGGATGGTGCAGGGGCCTGGATTTGGGGAATCAGAATTTAGAGTAAAATAGGGGATGTGAGGAAAGAGTTTTACCTCTAGCCTGGTAGTCCTCAATCTTTAGCTACCATCAGAATCACCTGGAAGACTTATTGAAGCAGACTGCTGGGTGCTGCCCCCAGGGTCTCTGACTCCATAGGCCAGGGCCCAGACCTGGTACATCCAGCAAACTCAGGACGCTGCTGATGTCACTGCAGGCCCACACTTTTCTCTGACTCTTCCAAGAAGCCTTGGTCACGGTGTTCAGCTCTTCATTTCCTCTTCTCTTCAGGGGGTTGGAGTGTCCTCTAAAGTGCTTCATCCTGTGGACTCAAAAGGATAGTGCAGAGAAGAGTCAGCCCAGTGCTGGCACACAGTAGCTCATGACAAATGCAGCATCATACAGCAGGTCACACAGTCAGGGAGACAATAAACACCCTTTGGTGGGATTGAAATTCATGTTGGTTGGTTATAGGTGAAGGGATGAGGTTTAGAAGCACTTGTGAATTCCTTGTGTTTGTCCAGCTTCACACCTGCACCAAGATAAGATTCTGGGCCTATTTTGATCTTCAACTTGAACTCTTGACAGCACTTAACACTTGATATAAATGCACGATGATAGTGTGCTAGTGTGAACATTAGGGCTGCATTCGCTCGCTCAGTGGCCCAAGTGTCTTTCCTAGAAAGTCCTCTAGCAAACTTGTTTTACTTCTCCTGCAAACATGCATTTGAGATGTTGGGAAGCAGGAAGGAAACGGTCACAGAGATCATTAGATTTAACATCAGCACTGAAAGTTAAAAATTATGTACGTGTGTTTGGGGAAATGTGTCTTTTGGGACAGTACTGCTTGCAATGTGGTCTGCAGGCTGGCGGATGGTCCCCTAATGATTAAAATGGACAATAAGTCTCAAGTGAGTAGTGACAACTAACAATAACACCCAGTGTTAAAAGTCTCACTCAATCTTCCCTTCCTCAGTGCTCCTTCCCTTTGCTAGTGTTGTACCCAAAGAAAATAAAATCATCCAAGCCAATCACATAAAGCCAAAAGAAGCCTTTATTTTAGCTGGCCAGCGACGATCCCCAACACACCTAAAAGCAGAGTGCCGGGAAATTGCGCATTAGTTCTTCTGTTGCCAGCTTTTATAGGGCGCGGGAAGAGATTAGGTTGGGGCTATACGGAGGGGATTTGGGATTGGGGTAGTCTATAGGGAAGGGATTTGGGATTTGGGGTGGGCTATAGGGAGGGAATTTGGGATTGGGGTGGGCTATAGGGAGGGGATTTGGGATTTGGGGTGGGCTATAGGGAGGGGATTTGGGATTGGGATGGGGCTGACTCTCCCAATTGCGATGGAGAATCTCCCTGGAGAACACCAACATTTTAATCTCTTTTCTGTTGCTATAACACTAGGAAAACAAGCTGGGAAACAAGTAGCCCAGGATGCTTTAGAGCTACTCAGAACAGAGGCACATTTGGGACTTCCATATTAGCAATATGGCATCTCTTTGACCCCAGGCCACAAACTTTTCTCAAGTAAACTGGTCAGAAACCATGGTAACCTCAGAAAGCTTTACTTCAACGCTCAGTGGTGATGGGAGAATTTTGCTGTCTTGACCTCAGCATGAGTGGGAGGCCTGGCCATGGAGATGGTGCTGGATGTGGAGGACGTGAAGACTTGCTGGCCTAGTTCAGTTGCAGGAATTCTCAGAGAAGGGGGGATGGCCTCGGGGACACCCAGGAGCAGGAGCTCTTGGGAGCTGCATGTGCTGAGACCTGAAGGTACTTTGGGACAAGAGGGTGGGCCCCAGAGCTCAGGCCTCCTGTCTCCAGCTGTCACCTTTCACTGCCTCCGTTCTCCACTCTGCTCCTGTCACCCTCTTGCTGGCAGCACTGCCCAGGCCTCCTCTGTGCTGTATATATTTCTACACCCCCTTTCTGCATGCCTCCTGAGCTGCACAAGAGCCTCATGATGCCAGTGCCCCCACCTTCCATTCCCCACCCAGACTGATTGGACACCAGCAGGCAAAGGGTTTTGCTCCACTCTGCAGAGTAAACAGCATGGGCTCCTTCAGGCAACCACACTGGGGCTATTTCCGGCCTATTTGTAATACTGTCCATAGGTACATTATTTAATCTACCTGCACTTCTGTTTCTTTATGTGACCTATGGGATCCTCTCTATGGGGTTGTTGTGATGCATCTACAAGACAGGAACCTAGCACCACGTGGTAAGCCCTCCATGAGTGCCAGCTTGCTGCTGTCTCTCCACCCTGTGAGGACATAGGGTGAAGGCTGTCATTTATAAGCCAGAACTGAATCTGCTGATGACTTAATTTTAGATTTCCCAACCTCCAGAAAACATGAGAAACACATTTTTGTTATTTAATACCAGTCAGTGGTATTTTTGTTATAACAGTCCCAACTAAGACATTTGCTAAAACAAAACACACACGCACACACACACACACACACACACACACACACACACACCTGTTTAAGGTTATTATGTAATAAACCATTTAAATGTTTTGTATTACTTTTTCTGAATCAAAGTTTTTCTATAATGCCATACTTTATTCTTGACCCCATATTATGGATTTTAAATGAACATCATTTAAAAAGTCACCTCAGGGAAGTGCCTCAACATACACTCCTTAAAATGCAGGTTACTAGGTTTCTTTGTTGGAAAGTTTCTTTCAGGCAATCTGAGTTGCTACTTGGAAATCTGACTTTTTAAAAACAAGTTTTCTAGGTGTTTCCTGGCTTTAGGCAAGCTGAGCACACTCGTAGAGAAAAGTCATGCAGCTGAAAGATTAAATGTCTCTACCACAACTGGCAAGATCTAGAGCATCACTGTGTTCATGCAGTTCTTGGAAATTACGTCTAGGAATGTATTGATTGAATACACGGTATTAAAAAGTGAATGTGCTTGTGCATGAGCAAACCCAAACCCACCCCACACATGGGACTGTGATCTTTGCTCCTTTGCAAAGTCCCGTGGAGTTTGAGAGTTCTGCACTTTGTTCCTTCCCCTGAGCTCCTCCCTCTCCTTCCTTCCTCTGGGCACCCCACACTCTGGGAGGCTGTTGAAATACCAGTGTGGAAAGTGCACTTACCCTCAGGCTCCAGTTACCAGACATGCTTTCTCTGACTCCAATCTTGGTGGCAGTTGTCTGCATTTTGATTGTGTGGATCTTTAAACCTGCTGACAGAAGCCTCCAGAGGAAGAAGGGGGAGCCTGGGGCTCGGCCCTGGGTGGATGAAGACTTAAAAGACAGCACAGACCTCCACCAAGTGCAAGAAGGTAAGGACTGCGGCGGCCCCTGGCTTCCCATTTGTGCACATGTGAGTTAGTGGCAGGGCATATTGGCCAGGGAGGCCTGAAAGCCAGGTTCGCCATTGACCTCTAACGTGCAAACAAATCAGCATGTGACAGAGATGGGTCATCTCTCAGTAAGTCAGCTTGTCACCTGCTGCTACTCAGCCCCTTCATTCCTACTCAGTCAGAAGGGAATTAGGGCTGGAAGTTTCCCAGTTTCTGATCCTGTTCTGGCTGTCACCATCTTTCAGAAGGTTCTCAAACAGTTTGGCAGTGAGCATGGGGTTTTGATCAAAACTTTAAAATCGACAAACTGGCATCTCTCTAGGATTTCTACCTTTTTTTTTTTTTGGTACTGGGGATTGAACCCAGGGGCACACCACCACTGAGTCACATCCCCAGCCCTATTTTGTATTTTATTTAGAGACAGGGCCTCACTGAGTTGCTTAAGGCCTCGCTAAGTTGCTGAGGCTGGCTTTGAACTCACAATCATCCTGCCTCAGCCTCCCATTCCAAGTGCTGGGATTACAGGCGTGCGCCACTGCATCCAGCTGGGATTTCTACTTTGTATTGTGCCAGACTCTGTGGGTTAGAGTCAAGAGTGGCCTCTGTCCTTAATAAGCTGAGGGTCCGATTTAGGAGATAAGGTAGTTCAGACTGGGTGGAACTGTTATAAGATGTTTAAGGCAGGCCTGGGGGCATGATGTGACAGTTGGGAAATAATAAAGCTGGCTTGGAGGGTGAGCAGTCAGGGGCGGGGCATGTCAGGGAGGAGGAGCCAAGGACACCTGAACCCAGGGACAGAATGCCCTGGGGAGCTTCCTAGCAGCTGGGAGGGCCAACTGACCAGGGAGGGCAGTTGTGGCGTGACAAAAGGCACCTCAGGGACAGTGGCATGACAATGAAGGAGGCAGGCAGGGAAGGAGGGAGGCATGGCGGAAGCCTTCAATAGTCTGTTGGAGCTGCTTTGTCTGAGCTGGGTGCATAGGATGGATTCCATCTGCAAGAGGCTGTGTGATTCTGGGTGAGGCTCCCACCAACGAACAGGGGCTGTCTGGAAATGGAAATGGAAATTGTGTGTGTGTGTGTGTGTGTGTGTGTGTGTGTTGAGTTGTTCTGAGGGCAGGGCAGGGAGTGGGATGTCCCTCTGGTCCTTAAAGCCAGGAGCCAGTAGAAATGCTGAACATTCCACCTGGGAGTCGAGCCCAGGCAGCCTCTTGGGGGCGCTGCCTCTTGTGCTCTTACACTTCAATGTTGAAGGACACCCCACCCAGAATGCCACCTGTATAGATGGTCCTCCACCTACGGTGGCATTACATCCTGATAAGTTCATGGTAAATTGAAATTATCAGAAGTTCAAAATGCATTTAATAACCTAACCACCCCAAACCTCAGATTAGCCAACCTCGATTACACATGCACAGAACACTCACCTCGGCCTGTAGTGGGGCAAACCATCCCACACAGAACCCATTCTGTAGAAAAATGTGGAAGATCTCATGCAGTTTATGGAATACTATACTGAAAGTGAGAGACAGCATATATGCTTTTGCATCATCATAGAGTAAAAAGATTGTTACGTCAAACCATCTTCAGTTGAGCCCTGTCTGTACCCAGGTGGGGAGCATTTCCCATAAGGAGACATCTGCTCCGAAGCTGTGGGGTGATTTGTCTTGGCAAGGATGGCTTGGATGCTGCTGCTGGTGGAAATGCAGGGGGTGGTGAGTCGAGGTGAAGTTAAAGGGAGAACAATAGGCCTTGGTAATAGATTGGCTATTAGGAGAAGAGGGAGAAAATGATATGGAAGCTGGGAGAGTCATAATGATGCTATCATAAATGAGTGAGGGGAAGGGGATCCAGTTTAGAGAGGAAGACAATGAGTTTCCTTAGGGAGATCAGAGTGACCTTAGGTGAGGGATCCCAGTTGCAGACTCTCATGGAGAGGCACCAGCAGTGGGTGAGATATGGAACTTAGAGAACTAATGAATCCATGAATGGGCACATGAAGAGAGAAGGCTGAGGACAGAGCCTGCAGATGAGAGGAATATGGTAGAAAAGACAAATGGGCAATGGGGCTCCATGATAACAACAAGTCTTACATGGCATTGACTGTGGCCTCAGTGTCTCAATGAGGCAGGCATAGCTATCATCCCCATATTATAGGCAAGGAAACTGAGGCTCACCTGCCCAAGAAGGCTGTGGTAGAGGCAGGATCCAGGCAGTCAGGCTCCCGGATCCGAGTGTTTGCTGAGCAGCCTCTCCCACAGGAGAAGTACCTAGAACAAACTCTGAGAGATCAAAGGTGGTGTGCGTGGAGGGAAGGCCACTGGATTTGAAGGATGGAGGACAGACCAGGAATTGGTGAGGCTGGGAAGGAATAGGGCCTGGGGCTGGGCTTGGAGGTAGAAGACACAGCAGAAAATTATGGCCTTCCTCTGGGGTCCACATGATTGCTCATTTTTGCAGAATCCTCTGCCTCTTCATCCTCTGTTCCCTTCCATCCACAGCCTTCTCTTATCTCTTTACAGAGGAATGAATATAACTGTCTCAGAGCTGGCAGTCTTCTGATAGAGAAGATGAGTCTTGTCATTGGTTAGTGCACACCCAGCCTGAATGTAGATCTCTTGTTGAAATGTTTGTTGTTTACATAAATAATACACGTGAGGGTCACATTGGTGACCAGTGAGAATGAGCATTTAAACCTAGGCTCTCTGCCACCCACGTTCCTGCTCTTAGCACAGGATTGGTGGAGATGGTCTAACTCCAGGTTGAGAAGGCATTGAGCAGTGGAGAGTTGGCGAAGAAAAATGATTCTATTACTGAAAAAATGTGGAGATTGTTTCGATGACTATGGAGAGCATATTCAAATCATTTTGAATATTAATATAAATATACAAAATAGTAAAATAAATATTCTATGTTGTTCCAGTGTCTGGTAAGGAAGATATGGGAATCTACCCAAACTCTTCTGGTCCTGATCCACAAAGCACTCCTGCCCCATGCTCACAGACAGGAATCAGCTCATGAAAGGGGTGTGGGAAGGTAGAAGGAGATCCTGGTGTGGCCAAGCTTGTAAGATTTATCTTCTTTGGTGACAGGTCAAGTATGACGTCCTATTAGGACTGTCAGTTCCCTGTTTGCCTGGAGCAGAGGTCTAAGAAGGAGAAATTGCTGATGTTTATATCCAAGAGAAAATCTCAGATCATCCCTGTAAAATGGAAAATACAACACACAAATTCTCTAGTTAGGCCCAGATTCATGGAAGTTCATAGAAATGAATACAAGAAGAAAGACATAGGAAACATACTCATCAAGACATGTTCATTCTCAGGTCGTGGGGATGCTTTTGCACTTAGCTTCACTGGTCATTGAAACACTTTGATTCTAATTGATATGGGGATACAGTGTCTCAGTCGCCCAATTTGCTAAGAAAGGCCTGTGTTGAAATTTTTACCTATTGTTGGTAACACCTGAAAATCAAAATGTCTATACCAACTTGGGAAATGACATATCATAATGTACCCTAATCACAGCTAGCAGTCAGAACTCGTTTCAAACCTGTTCAAAGGATCATTGACAACTAACTTCAGGAACAATTTAAGCAGCTCACCAATGTCAGCCTCTCACTACTGTAAGTCAGCCAACCAGGGGTGGACTCGGGTCCCCACATCTGCAACAGTCTCAGACACTGTGTCTGCAGAGAATGTCAGTCACTTACACCCTTGAGAGCCCTCCAAACCCCGAAGTTCATGCTTCTACACCAAATTGTAGGCTAGAGTTAGCCTTTGGAGGATAGCAAGAGATAGTTCTTGAATATCCAGCATTGTGTGTTAGTTGTTAAATCATCAATAGCTTGAAGTCAGGCCGCAATTTACATCAAGTTTTTTGGCATGAACTATGAATCTTCCTTTGCCACCCAAAGAGCTGCCTTACCTACCAGCACACCACTGCCCCAAATTCCATACAAGGTCAGATTCCACTCTGCCAGAGACTGAGCATCCAGCTTTGTCTTTGGATGCCTCATCCTTTGATGTACCCCTCCTGCCTCTCATAGTTTTGAATGGTTGATGTAAAAGGTTGGTGGACCAAGACTCTTGAAAACCCTTTAAGATTTTAGGACAAAGGACAGGTGATTGTAAATGACATTTCTCTAATGAAAGGAAAAGAACTTGAATGAAGACACTGTCCTAGAGATCCTGCCTGGTGGGCCCTGCTAGGGAGAGTTAGGTTCTGCACAGGACCCTGGGGCAAGAGAGAGGGAGGACCTCTCAGAAACAAGTTCTGCCAGCTCCACTTCCCTGCTTGGAGGGAAGATAAATATCTTTTCTCCTCCTCTGCTGAGGCCCTTCTAACAAAAGACAGAGGAACAGGAGAAAATCACATGTGTTTCATTATGTAAGTTTTACAAGCACAGAGGGCTTTCGCAAGGAAATGAAGACCCTAAGAAATGGTTAAATTAGTGGGGTTTGGTTTGTGTTTCGCAGTGCTGGGGACTGAACCCAGGGCCTGCCACATGCTAGGCCAGTTCTCTACCACTGAGCCACATCCCAGCACCCGAACTTGTAGATATTTCTAGATATTGCTAGGTTTGATGAAGAGTGGACAGGAGTGGGGACACAGGATAGCACAGTGGGGATGTGTCTAATGTGACAGACTGGGAACAGGGAGGCCCGTTCGCTGAGATCCCTCCTCTTCAGAGATCAGGATGTTTTTTCCTAAAGGGAGAGCAGTCTTCCCATGAGGGTCTCATAACCTGTTTCAATAAAGAGTCACAAATTCCTTCCCACAGGTTTTATGATCTGCTCAGGGAGGAAGGGCTGGGGAAGGTCCCAGAGCTGTTCCTATTCCTGCTGCTTCCCATAAGGCCTGGGTGACTTATTTTGGGGTAGAGTGTCCTGAACCCCACCAGTTTCAGGATAAGTGACTCTATCTGGGCACCCCAGGTTCCCCAGCTCCACCCACCACAGTGCGGTGGTGAAATAATGAGTCAGTAGTGCAGCCATGGGGTCAAGTGACTGAGAGGTCAAGTTGGCAGCTGGGCCATGAAGGGCATCTGGGAAAAAGGCATTCTCATGGTAGGTGCTGAGCCCTGAGGTGGCTTCCCCCCACCATGGTGTCTGTCTGTGGTGACAGGTAGCTGCATCACCCCATCCTCAGTATAAGGGCTCCTCCAGAAAATTGCAGGGAGGGAACAGAGTGCTGTGACACAAGTTGTCCTTGCTTTCATTATTAGAAAAAAAAATTTGGCTCATTTGCAAAGAGTTTGAAGCAGAACTGCAAAAACAAAAGTAATTTATTTAGAGGTGCAGCCAGAAGAATACCTCCCTGTGAACCAGGGGAGCAGTGACCTAGAATTTCCTGGCAGCCAACCCTAATTAGGGAGCCGTTTCGGGGTTCCTTGGTATAAAGCAATGGTGCAGGTGAGTTGCTACTGCCATCCCAGGTGTGGCCGCAAAGGCCTCCCTCTGAAAAGCAGACCGTTTGCTTTGGAGCAGGTGGGACTTGGAGACTGCATGAGTCTCCATGGCTCTGACGACTCCAGTGTGGAGGCTGGAAAACAGGAGGCTGCTTGCTTTTCTCTTCAGGGCTACATTCCTAGGGGCAGTCAGGAGTTCACAGGTGGACAGGTGCTACCTTCCGTCTTGGCCCCCTGCCCTGTAGTTGCTCTAGTTTCTCCAGAGCTCTGTGTAGCTACCTGGGCTCCAGCCCGGCCTCCATGCCAACTGTGCTCTGTGCTGCCTCATTCCCCAGGCAGGATGGAGACCTTCTGCCCTGTGAGAGGCCATGGGAAAGGCAGCCCCACAGTGCAGGGTTCTTTGGATTGCCTCAGGATAATCCCTTCTGGAGGTGATAAGGACCATTTGTTTGCTCTGATCACAGACAACAGCTGGCACTAAGAAGGGTCAGGCAACTATCAACTTCATTGGACCAGATTAGAAGAGCCCACTTGGATTTTAAAAACTGCAGAAACTGCCAAGTCATGCAAGTAGGCTGCCTGTAGTTTATGCAAATACCGAATGGCTCTTAAGAGTTGGTAGCTTAGCATTCAAACACTCAGGGAGCACCCGCTGCATTTGCTCCTATACCAATGACTAGCTGCAAAGGTCTTCAGACTTAATTGCAAATGCTGTGAAGGTACCATTGCTGTAGTCATTCTTTATCACATCTTTGAGAAAGTTCAGGGTTGTCATGACATTGATGTTGTCTGCATTTAGTTGAGAATGGATTGCTAGAAAGCTGAGAGCTGTTCATTATCACTCCCCATCACACCTACTCCTTTTAACTAAGTGTGTAGAGTCTGACCCCGAGATGCTCCTGCTAATGTAAAAAGGCGCTTTCTCACTAAAGTTCTGAGCAAACTGTGGTACCCACTGATGACACTGGAGTCAGGGATTCCCAGTCTCTGAAGAAGGCCATGTGGAGTGTGAGTGAGGGGAAGGCTAATCCCCTGCTGGGTTCCACCTGGGGAATGGTTGGGCCAGGCCTTGGGCCCTCTGGCTGTCTTCCCTGTGTTCTAGTGGCCATGCACATCTTCATGGATGGGCTCCTAGATTGGCATGTGGCCCGGGCTCACACATGGTTGGGACCCTGGACTCCTGATTACTCCCAAGTGTTTTCTTCCTCCACCTCATGCCAATTTACCTGTGGAGGTCTCCACTTCCCATGCAGCGCTCACATTTGGGCAGGCCTTTCATCCTTCTAAAGGCCTCTCCAGTCACCACCGTGTACAAATGCTATATTTGATTATAAAAGGTGTGTTTCTTTTTTTTATTTACTTATTGATTCATTGAACACAAATGGAGTACAGCTATTGTTTCACTGATTGTACACAAAGTAGAGTCACACCATCTGTGCGTTCATGCATGTACACAGGGCAATGGTATCTGTCACACATTCTGTTATTATTTTTACCCCCCAGGTGTGTTTCTTTTTTATACTGTTTAGCATTTACTGGATCTTGTAAATCTATGGATGTGGTATATTCCATCAGTCCTGGAGAAGTCACAGACACTATCTTTTCAAATATTGCCTTCTCTACAGTCTCTTTCTTATCCGCATTTGTGACTATGAAAACTGCATATTAGGTATTCTTACTCCACTCCATTTTCTACTTAATTCTTCCATGTTTTCCATCTTTGGTCTCCACTGCCCCATTCTAGACAATTTTCTTCTGTCTTATCTCCCCATTCATTAATTCTTCCTTAGGTAGCTTCACCTCCTAGCAGATCTATCCATTAAGTTCTTCATTCTATTATTTTTTTCTGATCTAGAGGCTCTATTCTTTCATATTTCCTCCATTACCTTTTGTTCTTCCCTGTACTTTATAGATTTATATGTTTGATTGTTTTTCCCTCTAAGTATACTAACCCTTAGCTGTTTCATCTTCTGGATCTACTGATTCCAATATTGGAGTCTTTTTAGGCATCTTACTTTATTTTTAAAAATTGATTCTGCTGTTTCTTGCTCAAGATGTTTTGTTTCTTTATGTATGTGCCTGATTGTATTTGGTGGGTTGCTAGAATTGTACATGAAATTATTTATACATTGTTTTTGCATCTGCTAGGAATTGGGGTACTTTCATCCAGGACCAAAATAATTCTCACTTTCCTGTAGTCTTGGGGTCCCAGCATTTAAAATTCCCACTGTGTATAAGCCTGGACTTTGATTTTGGTTGCCCTCGATTCCTAAAAATATAAAAATGGAAATTCCAATGTGTAGGATAGCAGATGTCACCGGGGAAGTGTGGCTTTTGTGCTTACTGACTGTAGGGTCATATTTTCCTTTGATTTTGGGCTGGGGATTTCTTATTATGTCATCACCTCAGTGATTTTAAAAGGACTTTTGAAAACACCTGATTTAGTGATCTGAGCATTTTCCAGTGGGTGGGAGATTATTTCAAATTACCTAGTCCACCATGAGAGAAATTTGAAATCCTCACCTTTGTGTAGGTAAAGATTTTCTTTTTCTTGATTTACAACAAGTCTAGAGTTGGAAGAATAATCAAGATCAGTTTTCAGGCTTCTATAGATCTCTCTCTTTTTTTCTTCCTTTCTTCCTTTTCTCTTTCCCCTCCTCCTCCTCCTTGATATTTTTGTCCTTACGTAACTTTTAGACATATTTTAGAACTTAATCTCCTTGCTCCAGTGGACCAAGAGAGACCATTGAATTTGCTACTTTGATTGTTCTTATTTGCAGATGCGGATGAATGGCCAGAATCAGAGGAGGATGTTGAACACATCCCATTCTCCCACACCCGGTATCCTGAGAAGGAAATGGCTAAGAGGTCGCAGGAATTTTATGAGCTTCTCAATAAGAGACGGTCAGTCAGGTTCATAAGTAATGAGCAAGTCCCGATGGAAG
>JAJEJO010044445.1:18165-28963 GCA_020662805.1 Glaucomys volans | reverse complement strand
AAAAAAAAAAAAAAAAAAAAAAAATTTAAAAGCATCAGGCTTAGGTTATTTCTTTGGGTTTCACTGTTTTATAAAGATCCCCATGTACATGTAAAATTAAAACTTTCCAGGCACAGCATAGTGGCACTTGCCTACAATCGCAGCTACAAAGAAAACTCAGGAAGGAGGATCACAAGTTTGAGTCCAGTTTTGGCACCTTATCAAGACCCTATCTCAGATTAAAAGAACTGTAGCTTAGTGGTAGAGTTCAACCCCCAGAACCACATTTAAATAAATTTAAATTAAATTAATAAACTTTTGTTCTGGTTAGGGCAGCAACGACTCAGGAGGTTGAGGCAGAAGGATCGCAAGTTCGAGGCCAGCCTCAGCAACTTAGCAAGCCCCTAAGCAACTCAGTGAGACCCTGTTTCTAAATAAAATACACAAAATGACTGGGGATGTGGGTCAGCAGTTAAGTGCCCCAGGGTTCAATCCCAGGTACGAAATTTAAATAAATAAATAAATAAATAAATTTTAAAAAGCAACTTTTGTGCTTCAGCCAGTCCTAAGCAACTTAGCCAGGCTCTGTCTCAAAATAAAAAATAAAAAGGGCTGGGTATGTGGCTCAGTGGTAAAGCACCACTGGGATCAATTCCCAGTACAAATAAAATCAAATAGAATAGAATAAACAACTTTTATGCTTTTTTTCCTCTATCAGTTGAGTTTCTAGATTCAATGAAAAAGGGGGAAATAGATCTCTCTCTACCCTACAATTATGATGTGGGCATCCAGGAAGGTTAGCACAAATGGTCAAGAGTTGAGCCCATTTGGGGATACAGGTGTCTTAGTAGCCATGCGTCTGACCCTATTGAGTTGTGTGGGTAGGAGTTCCCCAGGTCCCCTGTTAAAATAATCCTAGTGGTGCTGTGGTGTCCCAGGAGGCTGGCATAGGAAGATAGTAAGTCATGCATCCTTTGGGTATTGCTCCCTGGGCAGGTGAGTGGTCAGCAGGCGAAGGAGGAGGTGTCACAGCTGGTACGGGGGCTGGGGGCTGTGCTGGAGGAGAAACGGGCATCACTGCTTCAGGCCATTGAAGAATGCCAGCAGGAGCGGCTGACCCGTCTCAGCACCCAGCTCCAGGAGCACCGGAGCCTGCTGGATGGCTCAGGTCTGGTGGGCTATGCCCAGGAAGTGCTTAAGGAGACAGACCAGCCTTGCTTTGTACAAGCAGCCAAACAGCTGCACAACAGGTACTGAGGGGCGTGACACAGGGGCACAGACTTCTGGGAGGCAGGGGCACTTTGGGTGTAACCAACATCTAAAACAATGTCTAGAGTCCTTGCCAGGTGGAGACCTGGGGCCTTGAGGATTTTCATTAAGCCAAACTGCTGATAGATTATTCCAAGGGGTGAGGGAGAGAATCAAAGCAGAGGCCAAGGCTTTAAGGGGCAGGCAAGGCAAAATCAACGGGAAGTGTGGCTGCCCAGATGGCAGTGCCTGACCCTTTCCTGCCCCATCCCAGAATTGCCCGAGCCACTGAGGCCCTCCAGACCTTCCGACCAGCTGCCAGCTCCTCCTTCCGCCATTGCCAGCTGGATGTGGGGCGGGAGATGAAGCTGCTGACAGAGCTCAACTTTCTGCGAGGTAAGGAGATGACCAGACCCATGCCCAATCACAGCCTTCTTCCCTTCCTCCCCAGCAGCGGGCCCGGGGGGCAGTGCCCACCGGGGACCTCCCCGGCCTCCTGCCTGGCCTGGCCAGCCACTCCTCCCACCCAGCCCACCCTGCCACATCATCCTACCGCGCTCAGCGCTGCTTCTCCCTCTCTTTGTTTGTAGGCTGTGGCCACCGCGGACTCTGCTCCGGAGCACCCCAGGCAAGTCAGCGGCCCTGCCCCGGGGGCCCTGCCCCCCGCCGGGCCCCAAAACCGGCCCCCCTCCCTGTGCTCCCACGCAGCTCGGCCACCACTCAGTGCTTTCTTCTTTCCTGCTCTAACCTGATCTCTTGGTCCTCCCACATGACCAATGCTTCTCTCTCTTCTGCCTTCTTTAGGCCCTTGCCTAATCCTGGCCCTTCGCATCTTTTGTCCTCATGATCCTTGCCCTCTGGACCTTAATTCTCTTCCGCTTGACCTCCATACCCTGCCCTGCTAGCAAGCTTGCTTTCCCTCTGCTATCTCCCCATTTTCTGTCTTGCTAACTCTGGCATCTCCCTTCCAATCCTGCTTCTCCTCCTTCTGCTCAGGGCCCTCTTGCCTGGGTTCCAGTGGCCTTTGTCTGCCTTGCCCTGGGGCTCCTCTTAAATTCATAGAATTTCTAAGCTGGAAGGATCCCCCAGAGCTTATCTGGTCTGATACCCTTAAGTAACCCAGGAGGAAACTGAGGCTCAGAAAGGAGAATTGACTCACCTCAAGCCCAGGCCTCCTGCCCAGTGCTCTCCCACCTCTTCTCCCTTGGGCCCTGCCCTGTCTGCCCAGTGCCCAGTGCTCAGATAGGGCCTTTCCTCAGTTCCCTCACCCACACTCACCCCCCCGGCTCCCGCTGCTTTCCCTTTTCCTGCCTGCCCTGCCCTCCATGCCAGGCCAGTGATCAGGCCCTGACTGACCCCCACTGTCTCTTCCCACAGTGCCCGAGGCACCCGTCATTGACACCCAGCGCACCTTTGCCTATGATCAGATCTTCCTGTGCTGGCGGCTGCCCCCCCACTCGCCACCTGCCTGGCACTACACTGTTGAGTTCCGTCGCACTGATGTGCCTGCCCAGCCGGGCCCCACCCGCTGGCAGCGGCGGGAGGAGGTGAGGGGCACCAGTGCTCTGCTGGAGAACCCTGACACGGGCTCTGTGTATGTGCTGCGTGTCCGTGGCTGCAACAAAGCCGGCTATGGCGAGTACAGTGAAGATGTACACCTGCACACACCCCCAGCACCTGGTAAGTGAGCAGGTGGGCGGCCGTGGTGTGGCAGACTCAGGTGTTCTGTGTGGGTGTGGGGATGCCAGGCTTAGGTACCCCACCTGTTCCAGGGGGGCAGTAGAGACAGTATAATTTTTTATGGGGGGCAGGGGTGCTGGGAATTGAACCCAGGGGCATTTTACCACTGAGCAACATCCCCAGTCCTTTTAATCTTTTTTTAATTTTTTAAAAAATTTGAGACAGGGTCTTGCTAAATTGTCCAGGCTGACCTCAAACTTGTGATTCTCCAGCCTCAGCCTCCCAAGTAGCTGAGATTAAAGGCAGCTTGGAGGGATGGTTTAATAGGTTGGTCATGCGTACTCACTCTGGAGTTAGACTGCTTGTGTTCAAATCCTCAATCTGACTCTTGCTGACTGTACCTTTGGCCAAGTTTTTCACCCTCTCTAAACTTTAGAGTCCTATTCTACAGGGGCAGTAATAATACTGCCAGACATGATGGTGTGTGATTGTAATTGCAGCAATTTGGGAGACTAAGGAAGGAGGATCATAAGTTTGAGGACAGCCTGGGGGCAACTTAGCAAGACCTTGTCTCAAAATGGAAAAAAGAAAAGAAGAAGAAGAAAAAAAAAAGAATTACAGGGGCTGAGAATATGGTTCAGGAGTATCCTGGGTTCAATTCCAGTACCCCACATAATGATAATGATAAAGCAATAATAACAATGCTTCATAAAATCGTATGAGAATTAAACTGTTGTAGGAGATACAGGTAAGAACAGTACAGTTTCTGGCTCATAGTGAGGGTTTGATAAATGTTAATGACTCTAGAAAATAGTTTGCATGCTGGGACCTGGGCATAATAGGGGACATTCACCACCAAAGCAAGGGGCAGAAGAGGTTAGGGTTGGGTATAAGGGCCAGTTGTGAGCCCCACAGTGTGTGCTGGAAGACACAGGCAGATAGATGGTGGTGGAGATGTCACTAGGTGGAACAAAACAGTGGGGACTGTCCATAGGGCCAACCATGGATTGGAGGAAGCACTGTGAGTCGGCCAGGTCTGGGACACTGGTTTCTTGCTCACTGGTCATCAGTAAAACTCTTCCTGGAGCCTCATGTCCATCTGGAATGTTTCTTTTTCATTTATGCCCCCATTTCAGTTCCCCAGGTCCTATTCTCATGAGTTCCCCTACCTTTTCCTGGTGACTAAATGCCTTGAGAAGTTGTTCCCTGTTCTGAAATCTCCCAGTGTCTTGTGCTCACACTTCACAGTCCCCAGTGCCAGTGTTTGTCCCTGAATTCTTCCTTCTGTCTCAACCCTCCTCCCTGTTCCAGTCCTGCACTTCTTCCTCGATGGCCGTTGGGGTGCAAGCCGCGAGCGGCTGGCCATCAGCAAGGACCAGCGAGCAGTGCGGAGCATTCCAGGGCTGCCCCTGCTGCTGGCTGCTGAGCGGCTGCTGACTGGCTGTCACCTGAGCGTGGATGTGGTCCTGGGCGATGTGGCTGTGACCCAGGGCCGCAGTTACTGGGCCTGCGCCGTAGACCCTGCCTCCTACTTGGTCAAGGTGGGCGTCGGGCTGGAGAGCAAGCTTCAGGAAAGCTTCCAGGGTGCCCCCGATGTGATCAGCCCCAGGTCAGGCCCCTCTGGAGGGGATGGGGACCCTGGGTGGGAGCTAGGGACAGGGCAGGGGTGGCAAGTGAAGCACACAGACTTGTTGGGGTGGGGTTGGGAAGGAGATGAGGAGGAAGCAGCAGGAACAAGGAAGCCAAGCTGGAAGGCTGTGGCCAAGAAAGATTTGGGTTCAGCAGAAGGGTCTTTGAGGACTGCTCTTCAGAGTGTGTGGTTGGGGAAAGGGATGATGGAAAGGGAAACCATTACCACTTCCTTCCGTCTGTCACTCAAAACCAGTACACCACATCTCCACCGGCCATGCCCTTTCTCCCTAGTGCCCTATTTTTTCCATGAAACTTTTTCTCTCCAGGACCTCCTTCACCCACATCTTTTCTCAATAGCCCTCTCTTTCCTACATCCTTTTTTTTTTTTTTTTTTTTGTACCAGGGATTAAACCCAGGAGCACTTATCCACTGAGCCACATCCCCAGTCATTTTTATGCAAAACATAAAAAGATAGAGTCTCAAAAAGACAGGGTCTCCCTGAGTTGCTTAGGTCACAATGGCACATGCCTCTAATCCCAGTGATTTGGGAGGCTAAAACAGGAGGATCCACAAGTTCGTAGCCAGCTTTCGCAATTTAGCAAGGCCCTAAGCAACGTAGCAAGACCCTGTCTCAAAATAAAAAAGGACTGAACGTATAGCTCAGTGGTAAAACTGCAAGTATCAGCATGATTTTCCCAACACCATTTTTCTCAGCACCCTTCTATCTTGATATGCACCACATTTGGGGTGGGAGGACTGGGGATTTAACTCAGGGGCACTCTACCACTGAGCTACACACCCAGCCCTTTATTATTTATTTATTTATTTATTTATTTATTTATCTATCTATTTGGTACCAGGGGATTGAACTCAGGGGTGCTTTACCACATCCCCAGCCCTTTTTATTTTTTATTTTGAGACAGGGTATCTCTAAGTTGCTGAGGGCCTCTCTAAGTTACTGAGGCTGGCTTTGAACTTGCAATTCTGCTTCAGCCTCCTGAGCCGCTGGGATTACAGGCATGCACCATCACACCAGGCTCTTTTTTACTTTTCAAAATTTTGAAATAGGGAGTCTTGCTAAATTGCCAAAGGCTGGCCTCAAACTTGTAATCCTCATGCCTCAGCCTCCAGAGTCACTGGGATTACAGGCATGTACCACTATATCCAGCTACATTTCTTTAGTGTGCTGTATCAATATTATCTGCCCTTTTCCCCAATATCTCTCATTAGTGTGCTTTCCTTTCAATAATCCTTTCCCACCAAACCAAGCCCCAACCCTATACTCTGAACCCTATCTCTTCAACCGAAAGTTGATTCCTTCAACCTCTTACTCCCAGCATTTCATCCTTCCAACATCTCAGCCCCATGGTCCTTCCATGAGGATTCCCTTATTCCACCCCCCAACATCCTCCTACCCAACTCCCACTTCTGCAGGTACGACCCAGACAGCGGGCACGACAGCGGCGCCGAGGATGCCACAGTGGAGGCGTTACCACCCTTTGCTTTCCTAACCATCGGCATGGGCAAGATCCTGCTGGGGTCTGGAGCAAGCGCAAATGCAGGGCTGACAGGGAGGGATGGCCCAGCTGCCAGCTGCACAGTGCCCCTGCCACCCCGCCTGGGTATCTGCTTGGACTATGAGCGGGGTCGGGTTTCTTTCCTGGATGCTGTGTCCTTCCGTGGGCTCCTCGAGTGCCCCCTAGACTGCTCGGGGCCTGTGTGCCCTGCCTTCTGCTTCATAGGGGGTGGCGCAGTACAGTTACAGGAACCCGTGGGCACCAAGCCTGAGAGGAAAGTCACCATTGGAGGCTTCGCCAAGCTAGACTGATCCTTTCAGAGCCCTCTGTCAACCTGGAGTCTCACTGGGCCCTGGCTTCCCCATGCCTGCTGACACTGTGTTGTTCCCCCAGCAACATCTCCCTCAAACTCTTCCCAACATGTGGTCCTGCCCCTTACCTTCTGTCTGTGTCTTCCCAGGGCTTTCTCTTGACCAAGGGACTCTCCGCAGCTCACTCTCTGGATGTCCCCATTCTCTCCATTGCCTGTTAGTTAGTCCAGGCCCCCATGCCCACCAAGCCCTCTGCCCATGCCTTGCCCTTGGCATCTTACCCAAATCATGGAGAGAGCCCTTCCTCACCCCTGTCCTGTGCCAAGGCTGACTGGGAGGAAGGGCGCCTGGAAAACTGGGCATGATCCCCAGCTCTGCCCTTTGCCTTGCCAAACTCCCTGCCCCATTGATGCCGAACTACACCCTTGGGGCAGACAGGCTTTTGGTCTCCCGAGTGAGGGGGACGGGACCCTATCATCCTGCTTTATTTGGGTCTCCCCTACCCCCCCAGCCGCATGCCCCTTACCTCCCTCTTTTCCTGCTTGCATGCTTTACCTGTCCTGTACCCATACCAATGTGCCAAGTCTCCCTTGGGGACCCAGCTGAGGCTGGGTATTCCTGCTGGGTTAGGCCAGGCCAGGCCTCTGGTGCCTGCTGCTGCCTCCCTGCAGTGGGCACTGCTAGACCTGTGCCAAGCAACAGCTGTAATTTTCATGGTTTATAAACAATAAACTGTGACGCCAGGCACATTTCTGCCTTTCCTGAGCGTGACCATTCCTCTTGGTTTCTGTGCAGTGTATGGGGGTGGAAGTGTTCCAAGGTGCTTTGCTGTTGGTCAGGGTAGGGTGCCTGAGGGAAGCAAGTACCCAAGCCTGGTATGCCTAGCCTCCTGCCACACCTGTGCCAGGCCCAGGCCCCAGCTGACCTTAGCTGCTAGGAGGCACAGCACCCTGGCTGCTGCATCAGGTCCTAAACGGGGCACCTGGACAACAACACTGGGCCCTGGGGGAATGTGGTTGAGGGCCCGGGCATTGTGCCTAGGCCCAAAAGGGTCAGGGAACCAGAATCACTTCCCCATTCCAGGGTGCCTGGGATCCCACCCTAGAGGTAGCAGTGGGTGTGGCTTTGAGGGGCCAGGGTTGGGGCAGGACCTGGCGCCAGCGCCCGGATCTGACCCAGCCCCCCACCCCTGCTTATCACAGTGGTGTTGACTCTGCCGCCACTATTATCATTGCCCAAGGATTTGCTTCACACCCGGGCAGCTAAGAATAGAGCGGCCTGGGGGCACGGTGCCAGGAGAGGGGTGGCCAGCACAAGTGAAACCCAGGCTGGAGGAGAGGGGAGAGCCATCCACTGGCCGAGCCACGTGCTGTCCAAGCCTAGTCATGCCGGCCCACCAGAGCCCGCCTCATCTGAGCCCGCCTAGGTTTCATTTCCTTCTTCCTCCTGTGCCACTAGGAATGGGGGAGAGGTGACTCTTGAGTTCTCCCGTAGGTCACTCTGTGCCCCAGTATCACCTCTTTCCCCACATCTGCTTCTCAAACCCTGCTCCTTGCCTCCTTTCCTCCTCCAACGTCCCCCAATTCCCTTCCGGGGTTCCTCACACATTCTAATGGACCCTCTTATCCACCAGTTGCAGATTGAAAGACCACAAAGTGGCATGACAAGAGGCCACATTTTATTCAGTCGTGTTCGGGTTCCCACCTCCATTGCCAGAATTTCTAGGCCAGTCCTCCTGGGAGCCACCAGTGCCACACTGTCCCAGGCATATCCCCCAGGGCAGAGCTGGGCTTCACCAGGCTAAGATGGGTTAGGGGGCTTGGCAGAACCTCTGAGGGAGGCTGTGAGCAGCCCACCCAAATTCCCAGCTCATCAGCCCAGCTTGGGGGAGGGGGGCTTTGGCAATGAAGAACCTGAGGCGCTGCTGGCAGCTGAGCTGAGCAGGTGACCTGCCCCTACAAGTTGGCAGAAGTGGCCGTCACTGCCGGGTTGGTGTAAGAGAGGCTCCCTCCACCATTGCCTGCAGACACCTGGGTGGAGGGAAAAGAGACTCCGGTGAGGGGTAAAAGCTATTCATTAGGACCCCCAGATGGCACCCCCAGGCTGGTGTAATCAGTCCAGGGACCAGATCAGCTCCCTAGGGGTTAATTTTGAGAGCACCTGCAGCCCCACCAGCAGCCAGGTGACTGTAAACAGGCCGCTCCTCTCACTGCTCCCCTCCACTCCCTCCCCTTGGCTCTACTCAGCCCCCTTGCCTGCCCAGCCCACACCTTGCCCCCTTCTCTCTCCATTCTCTGCTCCTCCAGCCCAAGGGGGTGTGTGTGTGTGTGTGTGTAAAACTGGGAGAGGGAGATCCCCAGGAGGAGAAAAATGGGACAAGAAAAGGAAACTTTTGTCTCCTCCCCCACTTGAGTGGCTTTCCAGTCCCAGGTGACTGCTGTAATTATTTACTAGGTCCTGTTCAGAAAGGCGGTGTGTGTGTGTGTGTGTGTGTGTGTGTGTCGTGGGGTGTCCTTACTTCCCTGAGGCTCCCAGGAACCCCTTCAGTTCTGCTCACCTGGCTTGGTGAGATTTCTTCCTCTCCACTGGAGACCGCCCCCCCTGCCCCGCAGCCTTTCTCAATCTACTCCCCACTCCAAGGAGGAGGTGAATGGAGCACAGGTGTGCTCCTGTGACTCTACAGGAAGGGCTCCCCTGGACACAGTACCCCACCCATTTTGCCTCTGGGCATCCTAGAGCCCTGGTGCCAGTTCAGCCAGTGGTGAGTGTGAACAGGTAATGCTCTTTTGGGAATGCTGGTAATGAGGTTATTCCCTCTTGAGGTCCCCTTGCTTCCTTGAACTCTTTCCCTGACTGTCCCCCAGAGCTCCTCCAACCCCCACCCCCACATTCTTGGCAGGCTCTTCAAGGCTCACCTCTTACAAGCTCTTTGGGTTTTCCAAATACCCCTCGGGGACACCTGCCCAGCCAGAACCTCTGCCCCCACCCCTGCTTGTGGGCCCTGCCTCACCTCCTCATAGGGGCTACGGCTGGTACTTCCAGGGGGCACATAGCGCCCATGGGTGTGGTAAGTGGGGTATTCACTCATAGGATGGTAGGTTTCCCGGGATGGAAAGATGTCCAGATGCCCATAGTTCTTTTGGCGACACTGACACACAGCCTAGGGAGACATGAAGTTATGCTGGACCATAGGTTTCCTTCCACCAGGGGATTCTGGTGAAGGTCAGAGAGTGAGTACTTACCAAGGCAATGAGATATAAGATGGCCAGTGCAAGTAGAACACAGACCAACACCAGCAGGGCAATGCCCCAGCCTGGTACCCCAGACCCAGACTGGGCAGAGGAAGGAAACAGCACCTCATTCACTAAAAGGAAAAGAAATAGTCAAGGAAGTCTCCAAAAGGAGCTAGCCTCCTCCTGCTAGCACCAAGGGAAAGAGCAGAAACCCAGCAGTGGAGGGAGAAGAGACCCTTCATGGGGCTGGGCTATAGTCGGGGATGTAGCCTCACCCTTGATTCTCGAGATGTTCATGTTATACTTGGATCCTTCCTCTTTATGCTGATCAAACTGTGACTTCACCTCTTCGGCATTGATTGTACCCTCCCGGAAGACCAGAGTCAGTTCTACCACCACAGATCCTGGTCTGGTCATAGGAAATGCTCAACTCAGCACGGGTCCCAGCTTTAGTCATTATTTCCCCCCACCTTAAACACAATGGTCCTTCACCACATTTATGAAAACAAGTCCCAACACACATACAGAGTCCAACCCAGAACTGTACCTGAATGTGATAAGAGAGATGCCCAGAAAATCATCTTGTTTATAAATCTCCAAAACCTGGGGTGAGAGGAAAGGGACTCAGGCTTGATGCAAACAATTCTGAAGGCTGCCCTAAGGGAGTATGGCAAAGGAAAGGCAGATACCCACCAATCTAGAAATGTTCCTCTGCAATTCTTGATAGTATTTGCTTCCGGGATCTTCCAGAGAAGAATTAAACTTGAGGTTTGAAATGTAAAAAGACAGGAAGAAGAAAGAGACCCCAACATACGACTGGGAAGAATTATGACTGGAGGAGGTGGAGTGGGGTACTGTGCCATGGCCATTGCTACTGGCAATAGTACTGTTGTTCAGGTTGGCAAGGGTGGTGGAAGTGTCAGATGACTGGCTGGAAACTGGGGATTGAGTACCCTTGTCAGGCAGGGTTGTAGTAGCCATAGTAGAAGTGCCACTGTGTACTGAAGCAGCAGCTGAGGCTGATGAAGCCCCTGCAGTTGGGGGCAAGGTGCCATTGTGGGCTGGAGTGGAGGCTGAGCTGGTTGGAGCCCCAGTGGTCCCAGATGAGGTGCCATTATGGGCTGGGGTGGAAGCTGAGCCTGAAGCACCTTGTGGAGCCCTGGTGGTCTGGGCTGAGGTGCCATTATGGGCTGGGGTG
>JAJEJO010044445.1:0-16548 GCA_020662805.1 Glaucomys volans | reverse complement strand
CAACACTCCCTGAGTCCAGGAGGTGTGTGTGTGGTGGGGGGTGTTGGGGAAAGCGAGGCCCCCTGGTTCTAATTTTAGCCTCAGGACAATAGCTAATGTGAGGAAAGGGAGCAGAGAAAGGGGGTCTAGTGAAGGCCATGGACAGTAAGGCCAGGAAGCCCACTACCACCTCCGCCTCTCTACTTCCCTACCCTCGCTGAGTCCTTTGAAGCCCCACTCTGCGTGCTTAGAATAAATAAGAGGGCTTAATAAAGTGAACGAGGTGCTAGTTTTGGACTCCCTCCACGCCCCCCGCCCCCCCGCCACTTCCCGGAATAGCCCCACCCTTCTAACCGCTCCCTGTCCTGTTCCACACACGGTTCTACCCTGAAACCCACAGTCCCCGCCCCGGCCGGACTTTCCAGCCGCCTGGGTTCCTTCCTTGGCTTTCTCCCGAGAAGGGGGCGGGGGGAAATTTCCACTTAAAGAAGATCGAAACCTGGACTCTGCCGAACCCTAAAGTTCTTCCTTTCCAGTCTCCACTTTGAGAGGCAGCCGAAAGCTCCTGCCCTCTAGTGGCCGACCCTGGCGCCCTGAGGGGCCCCGATCCAGGGTAGAGGAAGTTGGGCGACGTAGACGAGCAGGGGCAGAGAGACCCTGGGGAGGTTGGGCTCTGGCGGGAAGTATCAATGCCTTGGAAGGAGAGGGAGGGACGCAACACACGGTGGAGGGGTTGGTAGCAGCAGGTGAGGGACTCAGGCGCTGGGCGGGTGATGTCTGGAGGAAATGGTACTAAGCCGTATGTGGAAGGGGCGTCGAGGTATGTGGGAGAGGACATCAGAATGTGGGAGCAGGGATAGGACAGGTTATGTGAGGGTAGTTGCGGATTTAGGAGGTAAAGTAGGTGGAGCGACAGAATGGAATTTGGAGACACAACTGTCCTTTGGGGAGCAGAGTGGTGCAGGTACGCATGTGTTGCGAGAACAAAACCATAGGTGAGGGTGCGTCATTTGGGAGAATCGAAAGGTATTTTGAGGGTCCGAAATATTTGTGGGGAAGGGAAGTATTTGGAGCTAGAGCGGCAAGTGGTCTTAGGGTATCGGGATGGATCCGGCGGTTCCCGCTTGTGGTCTCGGCCAACAGAAGCAGTTTCGACTGTACTGGGAAAATAATTCTTAGCCTCAACAAATACAGATTGGAAACTGATACTTTAAAAACATTACGGTACGGCGCGAGACTGGAGGGAAGCCCAGTCAGGAAGTGAGGGACCACGGCTCCCGCGCCGCGCTCCTTGGCCTCTAAGGCACCGCTTTGTGCAGCGCCGTAGCCCGTGGGCGGGCGCTGGGCACCGTACGTCCGTGCGCTCGCGCGCCGGCTGGAGGCGGGGAAGGCCCCCCACCAGCCAGAGAAAGTACGAAAATCTAGGTGGGCGGCCCCAAACCTCAACTCCAGAGTTGCCTGGTAACAGCCATTCAGTTCGGTTGCTGGGACACGCATCACCATGGTGACGGCTCCGCGCCGCTCTGTCTGAGTATTTAAAGAGCAAGCGCGCGCAACGCCCGGGCGTCGGAAAGCGGCGTTCCTGGGCACCGCAATCTCCGCTTCTCCTTTCGTCCCTCCCCTTTACCATCCCCTCACCCTTACAGGCGCCAAGTCTTTGGCCTGCTTCTAAGGTGAATCCAACTCCCCAAAGTGCCCCCAGTCCTTGAGCCCGGCTGGCTTCAGGCTGTAGGGAGTGGGATCCCGGGCCCCGGGCGGGCGGGAGGGACGGGACGCGGTGCAGTGTTGTTATTTCCCCCGCCAATATTGCACTCGTCCCGGCCTCCGGCCCCCTCGGCCCCCCGGCCTCCCCCTCACCTCACGCGGGGCAGCCCCCGCCCTCCTGGCTTTCGATACCGGCTGATCTAAGATAGAATGGAGTGTCGCCGCTGCCACCGTGAGTAAATGGGGCTGGGAAGACTTTAGCCATCCTCGGAACAGCACCTCATCCTTCACTTAACCCCATCTGGCACCTTCTCCACCCGCGCCCCAAACTCATTCAAACTCCCTAGATCTCTAACTTCTAGCCTACCAGCTTTCCTCTTATCCCCTCGGGTTCCTTCTTGATTCCCACCCTATCCCGGAAAATCCCTAAAATAAGCAATTGCACTGGCTTAGAAAACAACTGGAACTTTATGGCAATCTGCTGTTATCTTTCCTGGGGTTAGTACCTGAGTAATACCCCTTGAAAATTTCCCAACCCCTGAACAGTGGGGTTGCTACCCAACTGGGGCTGAACCGATAGGTGCCAGAGGAGGGTCTATATTTGGCTGAGGGGCTGTAGTTTAGACCTTAGAGTCTCCAGGATGGACCCCAAGGCCAAAGATCTAAAATCAGGAATCCGGTGGCCACCTCCTCACACCCTTCCCTGGAGCAGCTGCCTCCGGAATGGCTCAAAGTCCTCGGGCACTGTGTCTGAAGAAGGGGAAATAAGTAAGGTCAGAGAACGTGGCTTTCCCAAGACATGTGAAGGGGTCAGATGAATCTCCCTCTAGAGCCTCACCATTGCATCGATACTGGAGATTGGACCAAATGATGTTTTCTTGGGAGAAGCAGAATACACCAAGACGCCCCCCTCTCATGGATGTGTCAATGATCACCCCAGAATCCGCCACTAGCTGGGGACCCTCATAGAGCTTCACCCTGTCCAGGATAGGGGTGTCCATTGATGCTAAGGTGCCAGTGGGTATAGTGCCTCCATGTCCCAGGCCCTGGTCATCCCAGGCACCCCCCACTTGAGCTCACCAGGCTGGAGAGGGGAGGGGAGGAAAGGAAAGGGGAGGGAAGGGGGTGCTTTTCTCAGGCCAGGGGCCCCTAGCTCTTTGTCCAGCCCCTTTTGCATCTCAAAGCACCAGCCGCATTCCAAGCGAGGATTGGGTTGCCATGACGATTAGCACAATAGGCTGGGGGGTGAAGTCACCCGCTTCCCAGGCTCTAGTCAACCCCCCTTTATCCCCAGCACTGGCGCCCCACAGCACTAGGTACCTTAAAGGGGAACCAACCCCAGGTCCCTGGTCTCTGAGCTCTTGACTATGAAAAGTCCGGCCACTAAGTACACCCATTTCCCCTCCCTCCCCAAGTTGTCCTCATCAACCACTTGTGGGAGGGAACTGCAAAGTTGTGGACAAAGTGCTGAACTGAGAGGCCTGTGAGGTCTGGGCCTCTGTAAAATCCCTTCCAGGTCAGCTGCTGATGAAGCAGGTTCTGGGCTGTGCCACTTAGGGGGTGGGAGTGATGGGCCCCTGTACAGACTGGCCTGGGGTCTCAGGGCATCTAGCTCAATGCTCTTGTTTTACAGAAGAGAAATAGGGCACAGAGGAGGAATGATGTGCCCAACACCGCCTACAGGTCCTGTCTGTGGTGAGAAGGGAGATGGAAAGAAGTAGCCATGGTCCCTACCCATGGCACCGAGGAATTGAGCAAAGGAGAGGTCAGTGGTGAGTCCCAGCTAAAGGGGAAGGAAAGGCCCCAGCCTGGGGTCCTCCAAATGGACTCAGCCCCTCTCCTCACCGAATATAACCAACTTGAGGCCGGTGCAGCAGCTGCCAGCGATAGGAGGTCTTGTCACGCCAGCCCACATTTCGTGGGTCAGTCCATAATAGCCGTACCTGATCAGGGGTATGGCCAGTATGCCAGAGGGCATTCCGGAGGTGCTCACCTGGGCCAGACACTGATGTCACTGCCTGGGGGTCATTGGCAAAGACAGTGGGTCAACCACAGGACCAGAGAGAAGGGAACACAAGACTGGTAAGTACAGGTGGGAAGGGAGTCAAGGAGGCCCACAGAACTGACCTGCAGGTCAGACTTCTGGATAAGAGGATTCCCAGTCAGGCAGCAGGGAGACCCTGGGGTTGGCATGGGAGAGCTATGGGAAAGAGCCCTAGGATGGGGAAACTGGGCAGCTGAATACCTTGAGCTGCAGCCCGGGCTGGGCAACGGCACGAAAAGGTGTGGCCTGCCAATAGGTCTGCTCTGTCTGCTTCCACATGACCACATAAAAGCGGCCACTGTCCTGGTAACTGAAGAGAAAACCTGCGTAGTCATCGTCAGTCACTGTGTTCACATGGAAGGTGCCTTCAAAGTCCACACCATTGAAGGCTGTGTATCCTGGGGTAGGGGTGGGGCAGGGTAAAGGTGAGGGGCAGCAAAGTGGCCCACTGCAGGAGGGGTGGGGAGGGGTGCCTGCAATATGTGTGGCCAGCTTGCCACACTGCCTTCTCTGTTGCCTTTTCCCATCCTCCCCATCCTTTTGCTCCCCCATGCTCTGCCCCTGAAGGATTCTTCCATTTGGAAATTATTGAACTGGATGACCCCTTACATACCAACTGCCAGGCCAGGGTCACTGTTCATGGTCTGAACGATTTCCATGCCCTGGAGTTGTTCAGTAAAAAAAAAAAATAGCCCTGATGCAGGTGTACTGCCCAACCTAGACCTCACCTGGTGGTCTGGCCTGACAGTTCCTGCCCAGCCCATTGCCCTGAGTCTGAGTACCTGATTGAGAACGACCCAGTTTGGGTCGATCTGAGCATCACCCTCAGGATCCAGGACGACGGTCTGATAAGCTCGAAAGTCTGTGAGGGTTACCTCTGCACTTTCAGGACACACATCCAGGGGGTCGACTACTGCATCATTGTCAAAGTCATCCTCACACACATCACCAACACCGTTGCCTGGGTGGATAAGGCTAGTTGCTCAGGAAGGCCTGGACACTGCCAATGACCAACACTGTCACCACCTCTTGGATCTTGCATTCCTGACTTCTTCCTATCCACCCTTCCTTACTTCCCTGCAGGGCTTGTTACCTCCCTCTGAGCAAAGTCCAAACCAGTCCAACCCTCTTTAGAGCCAGCCTTACCATCTGAGTCTTTCTGATTGGGATTGGGTACCAGACGACAGTTATCAGGACCAGGAGGCACATAATCTGGGACACCATCATTGTCATCATCCCCATCACACTCATCTCCAAGTCCATCATTGTCTGAGTCCAGCTGGGAGCTATTTGGCAGCTGTGGGCAGTTGTCCTTGGTATCCTGATGCCCATCCCCATCGCTGCTCAGAAGAACAGTCACTAAATAAAGGCTGTCAAAGGTCTCTACACACATCCTTTCCCTATCTCCTGCTTAGGGGAGGCTCAAACCTGCCCTCCATCCAGACCCCTTGCAGTCAGCCAGAGTGAAGGTCCAGCAGTAGGAATGGAAGGTAGAACTATGAGAACAGAGAATGAAGGCTAAACCATAGAAATAATTGAGAATGGACTAGAAGAAAGTAAAATATCCCCTGAAAGACTGTGTGTCTCTTGGCTGAGACCCCACCTGTCTTCATTGGTGTCACAGACATCTCCCACCAGGTCACTGTCTGCATCTGTCTGAGAGAGGGACCTGATCTCACCATCTCCTCTTGATAACGCTGAAGATGGTGACCCACTTCCCATCCAAAGGGCAGGGGCTTCGCCCACTGGTCACCCGCCTCTCCCCTGTACCTGGGTAGGATTGCTCATTTCAGGGCAGCTGTCACAAGCATCTCCCACCCCGTCCTCATCCCTGTCTGTCTGTAGTGGGTTGGGTACTTTAGGGCAATTGTCCAATCCATTGGGGATGCCTAGAAGACATGGGGGGAAGCACAGAGTTGTCAAGAACATGTCTCACTCTCTTCTAGGTTGGTGGAAGTCCTGAGCTTTGTCCCTATACATTGATTATCTCCCCTCACCCAGGCCAATTCCCGCAGCATGCCTCCTGAATTCTCAACAGACTTCCTAGCTTCCCCCGCTCATCCTCTATCCAAATTCCCAGCCTCCCCTGAGCCCCAGGCCTGCACCATCCCCATCCACATCGTTGTCACAGGCATCTCCTTCTCCATTGCCATCTGTGTCCTTCTGGTCATTGTTGGGAACATTGGGGCAGTTGTCACAGGCATCACCAAATGAGTCTGTGTCTGAGTTCTGCTGGTCCTTGTTGGGGAACAGTCGGCAGTTGTCCTAGTCAAAGAGATGAGAGGGGAAGCCTCGTCCCTATATCCTTGTCTAAGATCATCACCCTGCAACAGTGCTTGGTACAGTCCCACCCACAACCTCCACAAAGTTTGCCTGTCCTGGGAAGCAGGTTTAGGCCTCCCTCATTTGGAGTTCTGGGTTCCTTCTTAGAGTACTGTCAAGGGCCAGGATTATAGAGAGACCAGAGAGACCAGAACAGGAGAAAGAGCAGAGAAGCTGGAAAGGGCAGGACAGTCTGGGAGTCACCTCAACATTCTTGATCCCATCCCCATCAGCATCTTCATCACACTGGTCCCCCACACCATCATTATCAGCATCTTCTTGCCCAGAGTTGGGTGTCAAAAGGCAGTTGTCCTAAAGTTCAGGGGGAGGAAGAGGAAAAATGAGTTCTGGCCTGACCCAGCCTGGGGCTCCCCACCACACTGGTCCACCGGCCCCCTGCACCTGCTTGCAGTGTTTGTTGTTGTCCATGCAGGGTAGCGCCTGGTCCGGGTAGCCATCAATGTCTGTGTCAGGCCCACATACGTTCCCGTTCCCTGCCCAGCCCACATTACACTGGGGTGACACAAACAGCAGGAATTAGCAATTTGAGATGGCTTCCCACACCCCATCACTCCTTCTCTAGGCCCTATTTTCTCCACTAGCCAGTTCCTGGGCCCAGACCCACCACCCTTTCCCATGAAGTTCCCCAGCCTTAAACATGTTCATGATTTTAGCCCATTCCCCAGATTCCTTTTTTCCTTCCAAGCCCACCTGACAGGACACTGCACCATTTCGTTCAAAGAGACAGTGAGCATGAATGTGGCAGGGGCTGTGGGCTGGGCTGTGACAGGTCCTTGCTGGGAGGCAGCCCTGGGTCTGGTTGCCCAGGAAACCCAGGCGGCAGGGACCACATCTGAAAGATCCCTAAGAGTGAGGAAGTAGAGTCAGGAAAGCAGGTGAGACCACCAGATGCCCTAAACAGGCACCGTCCTACCTGTAGGGAATAGCACCCACACTCACAGCCAACCAGGCAAATCAGTTTCTCCTTTAGGCTCTCAGGGCAACCTTTCAAAGTAGCCTGATTTTTCAAATGAGGAAGCTTGAGAAGGTTAAATAATTTGCTAGAGGTCCCTGCTAGTTAGAGGCAGTAGGGTCCATGTGAACACCTACTCTGTAGTACCCTAGGGAAGGAGGAAGAGCAGCAGAAAATTTGAAGATGGGGTCATACATTTCTACCACCACCCCCAAACACAGAGTGTTCAGCTCACCACAGTGTTGGTGCAGATGGAGTTTGGGTCACAGCCACCATTGTTACCGTCATTGCACTCATCAATGTCATTGCAGACCTGGAGGGGCAGACTTTGGGTGGAACCAGACCAAAGGTAGATCTCCACAAATACAGGGGAAGGCATTGGTTTGGCCTTATCTGTGAGCATTAATAAGCCCAGACCCAAAGCCAATACAAAGCCAGCCTCATCCCATTTATCACCAGGATCCCACGTCCAACCCAGAAGCCCCTTATGTGTAGAGTGTCCATTCTGACCTGTTTACTGGCCCGGGCATAGTCAATGCCCACACCAGACACCCGGGTGCCCTTATACCCTCCAGGACAGGCCTCACAGTGGAAGCCGGGCACAGTGTTGATGCAGCTGGAGCCCGGGAAACAGGGGTCAGCGTAAGCACACTGGGGACAAAAAGGCAGAGATCAGGCTTCTCTCTGGAAAACTAAGGCCCCTATAATCCTAGAACTATTGTTCCTGGTCTCACCCTTTCACAGCTGTCCCTATCCATTCTTGTGGTGCTACTGATTCGCACCCCAGTCTCCTGATCTGCCTTTGCCCCCTCCTCGTACCCCTTGCTCAAACCTCCCTTCCGCTACCCAAGGAACTTCCATGTGGCATTCCAGTCTTCTGCCTACCTCCCATCTCACTTCTTTGCTGTTTGATGACTTCTAATCCCCAGATTCTTCTGCTTCCAAACAACATTTTCCCAGCTTCTTGGGTTCCCCCTTTTGCCCTCACCCCGATTATCTGCACCTATGTGGGCTCTGCCTTCCCCCACCTCATTTATGTCATCGCAGTGGGTGCCGTTGCCCTGCAGGCCTGGGGGACAGGGCCCACAGCGGTAGCCTGGATACTCATACACTTCCATGCAGTCCACGCCTCGGAAGCAGGGGTTGGGGCTGCAGTGGGAACGCTGTTCATGGAAGCCTGGGAGGTAGGGACAGTCAGAGCTACCCAGAGGTCATCAGTCAAATGGTTAGAAGGGAAAGCCAAAGCCACAGGTGGGCAGCATAGTGATGCCATCTGGAACCCTCCCCTGCTCTCCCACTCACCGCACACCTGACACTCCATGATGGTGTTTCTGATCAGAGACATTTCCTTCACCTAAAAAATGGAAAGGAGTCAGTTCTTGGCATCTGCAACCCCACCCCAGGATTAGTAGCACCCCTGGCTGGCCACCCAAACCTGGTCTCGGATATCATCCCGCAGCTCCACCAGGATCTGGTTGAAGAGAGTGAGTTGGGTGACCAGCGCCTTAGTCTGCTCCCCTGTCAGGGCCCAGGGTGTGGAAAGGCTCAGAACTGGGGCACTGGCCCTGAACCCTCCTAGAGAGCAACAAGCCAGCTACTGCCACTGCTGCCCATCCCCTACCTTTTAAGTCCCACCCACACCTGACTGAAGAGGACTTGGTTCTAGGCAGCTGCTAAGACTTGGGGCCTCCTCCCCACCCTCACCCTTTCCATCACCTCATGGCCTACTCACCTAGAATGGACTGCAATGCATTGGCCACTAGAGAGAAGAAGAAGACATGGTCAGTGGGGCAGGTTGCTGGGGAAGAAGACAGGGAGGAACAGGGCTGAAGCCTCAGAATGAAGATGAGATACTGCATAGCAGAAGGGCAGAGTGATTGGAGAGCAGCACCAATTTTTGTTTTGTCTGGCTTTTGGGGTGCTGAGAATGGATCCCAGGGCCTCACATGTTAGCCAAGAGCTCTACCTCAACCACATCGCCAGCTAGTACCAGGTCTTTCCACCAGGCCAGGGACCCTCTAAGGGGAGTTGCCTTATAGGAAGTCAAATTCTCCCCCAAATTCTCGCCAGGTGTGTTGGCATGCTGCCTATAACCCTAGCAACTTGGGAGGCTGAAGCAGAAGGATGAAGTTCAAAGCCAGCCTTGGAAGATTAGCGAGGCACTTAGCAACTCAGTGAGACATTGGCTCTAAATAAAATATTTTAAAAGGGTTGGGGATGTGGTTCAGTGGTCAAAGAATCCCTGGGTTCAGTCCCTGGTACAAAAGAAAAAAAAATTCTCCTGGTTCCCAGGCATAGTAGTAGCAGAACAGGTCTCAGTGAGAGGCCACCCAATGTAGGACTAGGGCCCCAGTACATCCCACTTCTGCCTTCCCAAGCTGCCACTTGAAGAGCTCTTCCTTTGAAATATCTGGGTGAAGTGGGTGTTTCCTAAGATAAGAGTCTCTGAGCATATCTCAGAGAGAGGAGGCAGACAGGCAATGCTCAGAGACACTGCTGTAGGTGCCAGCAGCCAAGAGGAGCTACAAAAACCCCAAACAAGGATCTTGACCAAGACCAAGAAAATACCTTCCTCCCTGCTGTCCCCCAGGGATCCTCAGAATCAGACCTTTCTTGGATCATGGTACTTTTTTGGCTTAGGCTGGGTGACCCATACCTCCCATACAGGAGATCATGGAGTCGAGGGTAAAAGATTTGGTCAGAAGTCCCAAGAATAGGTGAGTCAAAGGAATGGGTGTTAGGGGGAAGGAAGTCAAAAGGACAGAGTCACCAAAGACCACAGGACCCATGGTCCAATAACAGGAGTCTCTGTTACCTGCACTGTGGATGGATTCATCCCCTTGGAATGGACATTCACTCAGGGCTCCTACCCGGGCCATGGACCCGCCCAGAATAATTTTCATTGATTCCACAAAGCCCTGGTGGGGGGGATAGCAGGTAAAGTGGATCTACCAACTCCTCCCCCGACTTGGTGCAAATTGTCTCTGCACAACTCAGAGGGTCTTCCCTGCTCACCTGCATCCTCAAATAAGCCTTCTGTCCAGTCCTAATCTCCAGCCCATTGACCTCTGCTGGAGGAATGGGAGCCAGTGCTGGAAGGCCGGCATGTTGGTCACCCAGTTTGCAATCCACGTAGAGCTGCAAGCCAGGGCTGGATCGGGAAGGACCTCGGAGTCGCAGGAGAGCTGTGTGTGTGCGCCCATCAGCCAGGCCTGCTTGCTGTAGGTTCACTGCGTGGACTTTGCCATCTTCCCGCTGGTACCGCACCAGTACTGCCCGGGAGGGGAGGTCAGTACGGGCACTGTCCCCCATCCCCTGTGTCCTAGCTGAGCCTTGGATCAATTCTTCTGGATACCACATCTCTGGGGCCACCATCCCTAGTTCAGCTATGTACTTTGCACAGACTAGGTATACAAATAAATGCTTTTCAAACTGGTTTAGAGACAAGGACTTTCTTAGTCTTCAGTGCATCATATCAATCTATCCTCTGCCAGGGTGGCAGCTGGTTATGTACCCACTGAACTGTCAGGGATCTGAGGGATCTCTGTCACTGCTGGGGCACAGAAATGTCTTACCTTCCCTCTGGGCATCCCCAAACATAACCTCCCATATGAATAAATGCAAGACCTCCCCCTGCTATTTGGGTACCTGACCACCTGATTTACTATGCACCCCCCAGCCCCTACTGTGCCCATTGGTGACTCGTCACAGCCTGATGGAACCATGGTCCCCAGAGGAGGTCAAGGAGAATTAGGAGGCACCTGATGTGGGGATGAGGGAGAGTGCTCAAGGGGATCACTGCTGCAGGAAAGAAGATGCCCACCAGTCACCTTTGTTGATCTTGCCCACAACAGAGGCCTCCAGCCATCGAGTGTTGTCTTGGCGAGAGTAGAGGCCAAAGAGGACGCCACCCTGCTTAGGGGGCAGGCGGAAGGTGGACAAGAGGTAGATGTCCCCGACAGTGAGTAGAGCTGTCCGAATCTTCTCAGCCACAGCTACCATTTGCCGGGACTCACCCACAGTCAGCAGGTCAATTACTGGCCAGGCAGAAGTTATCAAGGTCAAAAAAGGAGTCAGGTGCTAAGGCCTGCCCTCTCCCCTGAGTCCTCAGGGGTGGGGCATCCCTAGTTACCCACCACCATACCACCAAGCAGTGTCAGTCACTTCAAAACTCCACCCTTTTGCTATCAGAGGAGGGATGGAGGCTGTGAGCCTCCCCTTCCTTCATTATTGCCTTTTACCTCCCTCTGGGAACCTGCAGACCTGAGACTCACTTGGAAATACAGAAAACATCCCACAAACTTGAGATGCCCCCACCAGATGGCGCAAGGGAGACGCTGTGTTGGTACAAGGCAGAAGTGGCACCTGGTGCCCACAGCACAGAACTGGGAGGCAGCTTCTCTTTCCACTGCTGGGTCTGGCTCATTCTACACCCTGGTCCACCTCCTCCCATCCTGGGAGCTCAGCACACTTATCTGGATAAGAACAGCTGCCCACTGAGGACTCCCACCAACCCACTGTCTGGGCTCCCCCACCCCCCAGGGAATGTAAGACCCAGCTCCTCTGCCTCCTGTGTCCTGGCCAATCTGTGGTTTCCCCTCCAGCCAGTAAAGAATCTCCGCCTGTGTCATCTGCTCCAGCTACCTCTCCCACACCCATCGGGCCCATCCCACTACCAGACCTCCGGGAGAGCCTAGACCTCTCAGTCCCCACCCCCACCCTGTCTTTCAGCAGCCAGGAGCCCAGGGAGAAGGGAAAGGAAGCCCAGGGATCCATACAGTGCATCAACCTTCAGGCTGCTCTCCCTGACCCTTGGGGTGCCTGTGGATGCTCTAACAACCCAGCCAAGCAGCCCTAACATCCAGCTCCTGAGTCCTTGGCCCTGGCCTCATGCCTAATCCTGGCCAGTTCCCTGGCTTGCACAATCTCTGTTACTCACTTCTCCCCACCAAGCCATAATTTCACCAACTCTAGGCAGTGTAACTCTTCCTGGGGCTCAATTTCAGGACTCTCCCCCTCTCCCCTTGCCCACACGTTCCCAGCTACCTGTGCTGGGGGTAAATAGGGAAGAGACCAAGAGGGATCTAAGAGGATGGAGACAGGCTTACCCTGAAGATCCTGACTAGCGGATGCGAAAGAGCAAAGGAGGAGAAGAGCCAGGGCCCCCCGAAGTTCCTGCGTCTCCATGCCGTTCAGCCGGCTCACTACCCCTGGCAGGCAGGCGGCTGGGAGGGGAAAGCCTAGGCGGAGAGAGCAGGAGCGCGGGGCGGAGGGACGGAGGGGGGAGTTGTAGGGGGGGCCAGCAGGCGGATGAGGGGGGGCTGAAACAAAGAGCTGCCAATCACCCTGGAGGCATCACCAGCTCCGGGAACCAGGGGCACTGGAAGATCCTGGAGGCCTCCCTGCCTCTTGGTACTCCCTAATGGTCCTCGCCCCCAGGTGCCTGCCTCTCTTCTGTCATCCCGTTGTTGGGGGCCTCAACACACAGTCCTACCGAATGCTACTGTTTTCTGGAAGCCACAGTTGGAGAAGGCAGAAACCCCTGGCATGGGCAATGCCAGTGGGCAGAAGAGGATGCCAAGGGAGTGGCTGAAACTAGCTTGTTATAGTGCTCAGAGGATGCCCACATGGCTTGAAGCTTGCTGCTCTGGCGGAGCAAGTGCTCTTTATTAGGGTGTGAGTAAAGGGGTTTCCTATGTGCCCATTCCTCCATTTTCCCTTATTCCTAGGAAAACTTGGGAGTCTGGAGGCTTCTAATGATAACTGGACGAAGTCTAAAACAGTGGTCAGTGAGGTCGAAGCAAAGAAATCAGAAGAGAAAGGAAGGACACTACAGAAAGGAGGTAAAAATCCAGGGGACAAGGAGAGGGGTCTAGCTCAGTTGTACAGCTCACGCCTAGCATGGGTATGGCCCTGGGTTCAATCCCCAGCATCGCGAAGAAAGTCATGGAAAAGGCCAGCAGTCGAGGACCTGATTGGAGAACACTGTGGGTACTGGGAGACGGACCGTGACCCGGATGAAGCGGAGGGGTGCCTGAGTTCCCGTTACTAAGGCAACAGTCCGCGAGCCCCACATCCCCTCCCCCACCCAGGCCCCAGCCCGGCCTCTGCTCTGGCCGCCACCACCGCCCGTGTTTTGTTTCCAAGGCGACAGGCGGCGCAGGGCCCGCTCCAAACATAACGCGCTGTGGAAAACATGCGGCTCGGGGGACCCCCCCGCAGCCCCCGCTCGGGGCCGAGCCCCGAGAGGCCCGGGAGCAGTCCAGGCCACGTGCTGTTTGGCAAGAGCCCCCAGAATCCGGCCAGGCGCACAAGATCCCCCTCTCCTAGGCCCGCCGCGCCTTCGGGAACTCCGGGCTCCGCTCGGCTGAGGCGCCGTGACTCTCCGAGGCGCGCCTGGCCGGCAGCCCTGCCCCACTGCGTGGGCCGCCTCTGGATGGGCGGGCGGCCGTCCTCCGCAGAAGCTCGCGGCCCCGCCTCCCGCCGGCGGGCTACCTCTCCGACCCAGAGAAACCGCGCCTCCCCAAGGGCCTTCCCAGGCCCCCAGCCCCATCCCTCTGAAGGGGCGGGGGCGGGGGGCGGGCCCGTGTGGGGAAGGGCAGAACCTCACCGGGAGGTGCTTCCGGGACAGAGGGCGTGCAAGATGGCGGCGCCCATGGAGCTGTTCTGCTGGTCAGGGGGCTGGGGGTTGCCGTCAGTGGACCTGGATAGCCTGGCTGTGCTGGTGAGGAGTGGCGCCGGTGCCCTCTGCTGAGCCCTTGACGAGTGGGGAGGGGTCCTGAACTAGCCCAGCATCCGAACCTTGCCAGGGCTCTCCAGTACGGGCGCAGGGGGGAAACTGAGTCAAAGAGCATACTTGGCCGATGTGGGTTCAGTGCCCTACGCCATAGTTTCCTAGGATTCGTGTAGCAATGGAAGGAGCCTGGTTGAGAGTTCAGGAAATGGAGTCTAGTCCTTGCTTATCCATCTACTGGCTATGTGACCTTGGGACAATCCCTTCTGTACGATCTCAGGGATCTTCGGCTTTGCATTTCTGTTTTCTCAGCCCCCCTTTCTCCCTTCTTCTCATAAACAGCATTTACTAATCTTGATTCTTGTGGAACCAAATAGCCCACTGTAGAGTTTTGGAATCAGACACTTGGTTCACTTCACTCATTTACTCACATTGTGATTTTAAAAGCATGTATTAGACTTCTTCCAAATGCAGAACATTGCCATGCAAAGACAAGTATGACTTGGCCCCTCCCCTCAAGTTGTTTACAGAAAGGCAGATACGTAAGAAAATGTTTAATAAAATGTTCTGTTGTAAGATATAAGGTATGTGGATAGAAACAGACCACAGAGACTGCCAAAGAAGGACGTGGTCAGTGTTTCCAAGAAGAGGGAAACTATTTAGGAAAATCTTCAAGAATAGGGGTCCATTGGTTGATGCAAGAGGGGAGATAGAAGAAAGGATTTTCCTAGCTGACTTGTAATCATGGACATATCCATAATCTCTCTGAGCTCTGTTCTGCCTATTTGTAAAATGGAAAGGGTAATGACTACCTCTTTTTTGTACAAAGGTGCAAAGCATAGGGCATGGCCTGTATGGTATACTGTGAATAGTTTTGTTCTTGGTTCCCCTGTGGAGCGATGGGCCTGAACTCTGTGCTTTCTGATTCCTTCCCTGCAGACTTATGCCAGATTTACTGGTGCTCCACTCAAGGTACACAAGATTGCTAACCCCTGGCGAAGCCCTTCAGGTATCCAGTCCCTAGGGGATAAGGAAGGGAGTATGCAAGGGGAGGAGCAGGAAACAGGCAGGAATGTAGTACAAATATGTATGAATAGGCAGCTAAAGATCTGGTGGGCATACTCTTTCTCAATGTCAGGAACTCTGCCTGCCCTTCGGACCAGTCATGGAGAAGTCATCTCAGTACCACACAAGATCATCACCCACCTTCGAAAAGAGGTAGGTGGCTTGGATGAGAGACTGCAAGTGAAAGAAGTTCAGTCAGTTCAGTTGGTATACATTTATTAAGCACCAGACATATGCCAGTCTCAACACAGGTAACACAAGAAGCACACATTTTGATGAGGAAGAAACACACATTGTCACTGTGATGCAGTAAAAACAAGATTGAGCCCGAGGACTATGGGGGCATCCAGGGGTACAGTTCCTTTCCTGCACAGAGGAAAGAGGCATAGGCTGATAACACATGGAAGAGAAAGGAGAAAAGCATTTGTCTCTGATGAGGCCCTCAAAGGTGGGACTGGAAAAGTACTTCTAAGGGTCACTTCCTGTTTTCAAGGACCAGTTTGGGCTAGATATGGGGCTTTGGATGGACAAGGCTTGGAGTCAGGTCAGGGAATTAGAAAGAATATTGCAAGAAGAGTAAGAAATCAAGTGTAGTGGCAGGCCTGTTATCTTAGCAACTCAGGAGGTCAGGCAGGAGTATCAAGTTCAAGGTCAGACTGGGCAATTTAGCAAGACCCTGTCTCAAAATAAAATATAATCTGGTGATGTAGTTCAGTGGAAGAGTGCTTCCCTAACATGCATGAGACCCTGGGTTCAATTTCCAGTACTGAAATAAATAAATAAATAAATAAACAAATAAATTAGATAGATAGATAGATAGATTAGATAGATAGGGCTGGGGATGTAGCTAGGTGATAGAGTGCCCCTGGGTTGAAATTCCCAGTATTGGAGGGGAAAAAACTGTGGGAGGTCTAGGCTGTGTTCTTCACTCTGTCATTCACTGTTGATCTGTAAGCTTCTTATTTATAAGACTAGAGGACTTAAAAGCATGCTTTCCAAGAGTTCTAGCATTCATGGCCTGATTCTAAATAGGAACACATTGTCAGAAATGGGACCCTCTTTCTCATTTGTACTTTCTCAGGTAAATTGATGGGGAATGAATGGAAGCTTGAAAGGCCTGGAGGAATGTAGATAGAAGCCAACATTCCTTGCAGGGTCTGGGCCACTGCCCTGATTCCTTATGCATGAACAGAGCTTTTCCAGATTCCAAGAGTTTTCTCCTGAATTATCTCCTAATAGCCACAATGAGAGAAAGAAATTATTACCCTTATTCCACAGGGGAGAAACTGAAGTTCAGAGAGATTTAAGGATCATGCACAAGAGGTTATGTGGGGACAAAGCTTACTTAGGATGTGGAGGGGATGATTAGAGACTGATGCTTGGGAAGGTAGAGCAGGTTAGACCTGGGGGTACAGATGGAATGTGTATGCAGTGGTGATGCCAAGGCCATGGAATGAAGTGGAAGGAATAGTCAAGGGCAGGACTGTGAGGGAACAAATCAGAGGTTGCTGAGCATGAGTTCTCTAGGTCTAGGGAGTGTGGGATGTCATCCCCTATTCCTGAGGCATGGGCTAAGGCTCAACCTGGATCTGAGCTCCACTCAACTAGCTTTGTGGTGTCTGGATCGGGGAGGTTACTGTTAGAAAGTTGTCGTCAGCAGGCATGCTGCCAGCTTTCCGTGGAAATTCTGGGAGCTGCTCCTAGTTTGTGGCTGGGCCTTCTCCCCCC
>JAJEJO010044442.1:0-40730 GCA_020662805.1 Glaucomys volans | reverse complement strand
GCTGATTGTTTCCTTTGCCGAGAAAAAGTTTTTTAGTTTGATTCTATCCCAATCATTGATTCCTGCTTTGGGAGTCATGTTAAGGAAATCTGGTCCTAGGCCAACATGATGAAGATTTGGACCTATTTTCTCTTCTGTTAGGTGCAGGGTCTCTGGTCTAATTCCTAGGTCCTTGATCCATTTTGAGTTCAGTTTTGTACAGAGTGAAATTCAATGCAATTCCAATTAAACTCCCAATGACGGACCTCATAGAAATAGAGCAAGCAATCATGAAATTAATTTGGAGAAATAAGAGACCCAGAATAGCTAAAGCAATTCTTAGCAAGAAGAGCGAAGCAGGGGGTATCATAATACCGGACCTTCAACTATATTACAGAGCAATAGTAACAAAAACAGCATGGTATTGGCACCAAAATAGACAGGTAGATCAATGGTACAGAATAGAGGACACAGAGACAAACCCACATAAATACAGGTATCTCATACTGACAAAGGAGCCAAAAACATACGATGGAGAAAAGACAGCCTCTTCAACAAATGGTGCTGGGAAAACTGGAAATCCATATGCAGCAAAAAGGAATTCTTATTACACACATATGTTGCATCTCCTTTGCCTCTTATCTTTCTCCAGCAATTTTTCTTGAATCTTTTTCTTTCCATTTATGATTTTTAAGTGTTTCCTCCTCTAAATCACCTTATTCTTGGGTTTCTATAATCCTGATATATATTATTCTTTCATAACTTCTACCTATCATTATGTGATGATTATGTATGATTTAGGTTGTTTTAAAATATTAGGGTCAATTTTCATCTATTTGTGGATAATGACTTTCTGGAATGCTTTCACTAATCCTTATTCTGTTTTTAAAAGTAACTTTGCATGTAATTTGTTTGTAATCCTTTACTCTTGTTAAATTTTATGGTAAGCTAGTTTTTCTATACTTATAAGAAGGAAGGGTAGACCAACAGAGCTGTTTCATCTTTATAGGTCTGGAATTCCTGAGTATATTATATTCATCAAGTAGTCATAAATACAGTCTCCTTTTTCACTCCCTTTAATTTCTATGTTCTTTTTCCTCTTTCCCTGTTGTTCCTGTTATGATCAATTTGGGTTCTACTCCCAACTATTTCTCCTCAGTTTGAAGATTTGTCTAGAAAGAATATTTTGGTTTGTTAGTGTGAAGCATCCACAAGACAGCATCTGAAACATTCCACTACCTCTCTACCTTTCCTCAGTTCCCTTTTATCTATAATTTGGAACGTACAAAATCCCTTCCAGTGTCTGTGGCTGTTCTGAGAATAATTTTCCAGTTGGTACTTCAATTCTCTCTCTCAGAATCATAAAAGTCCCCTTACCTCTCTGCTTCTCCCACAAAGTTTTGTGTGTCCCTGCTTTCATGTTCTGTATTCATATTGAAAATTAAGATCAAATGAGCTTCTCCATAGGAGGTTTTGGCCCTTCCTAGGGACACCTGCATTACTGTTTCACAAGTATCCTACTCCAGTCTAACTCCCCAACTTCCTCTGTCTTTGCAGAGGTTTGTACTTACCTGATGTGACTAGGTGCTTGAAGTGAGAGCCCACTGGGGCTCCTTTCCTCTTCTCCCCTTTCTGGGCCAGTGCAAAGAGTTCTGTATTTCACAGATGGCCTGCTCCTGCCCCATACTCTCAAGGTGTGCCTCCCACTTAGTATTACCTTTTATGTCTGTTTGTTCTTTTCTTAATACATATTTTTAGTTATAGATGGACACAATACTTTTATTTTATTTATTTATATGTGGTGCTGGGGATTGAATCCTGTGCCTCACCTGTGGTAGGCAAGTGCTCTACCACTGAGCTACAACCCCTGCCCTATGTCTCTTTATTCTGCCAGGCTAGAGTCGGGCTCAACAGGGTCATCTTTTCTAGCTGTCATGCCAGAGCTTGTTCTCTTGGCTGTGTTTTCACTGAATTAGTAGGTAAGGACACTGGGAATATTGGTCACCCATTCATGTACATCACTAATTAGTTGACAAACATTTGATTGTCTTAAAAGACTTACGGTTATTTCTGTCATTTACCTGTGCTTCATTGAATTTTTTCATATCAGTTTTCAAAACACTGCACAGAAATCACATTGCACCAACACATACTTCAGGTCTTCTCAATCAAGTTTTAGTGGACCTTGTAGCTGTTGGTGATTGTTTGTCAAGTAGTCATAGTAGTTGGTGATATGTTCCATCTATTATATTTGGGGGCTTATGAAAAATATGTTGCTACTAAATTTGGTTATAGATTCTGTCCACAGGTTTTGGGGTTCACTATTCTAGTTGCTCTTTTCATTATGAGGGATTTCAGGGAAATTCAAATACAATGATGCCATCTTCTCAAAATACTTGGGCAATACTTATTTTAGTACAACTGGAATAACCCAAGTACCAGCCAATAGGATCTTGGTTAAACAAATTATGATATATGCAATTGAACAATATAGCTATAAAAAGAGAAGGAGGTCAAGTTTACGTATGCTATTGGATGGCTTGTCAAGATTTTTCGTTAAATTTTTTAAAAAGGTAGTTTCTAAAACAAGAAATGATCGTTGTTTGCATTTTTTATTTGTTCTTTTTAGATATACATGACAGTACAAATGTACTCTGACATATTGTACATACTTGGAACATAACTTATTCTAATGAGGATCCTATTCATGAGGTTGTACCTGCTGTGGAGTTACTCTGGTCATGTATAAGGATAGGAAAGTTGGGGCTAGGGTTATAACTTAGTGGTAGAGCACTTGCCTATAGCACGTATGAGGCAATGGGTTCAATCTTAAGTACCATGTAAAAATAAATAAAATAAAGGTTAAAAAAACAAAATGATGAAAATGGTGAACTTAAAAAAGAAGGGGCTGGCATTGTGGTTCAGTGGTAGAGTATATGCCTACCACTGTGTGTGAGGCACTGGGTTCGATCCTCAGCACCACATAGTTATAAAACTATAACTTTTAAAAAAAGATAAGAAAGTTATGTCCCATTAATTCTACTGACTTTCCTATTCCCATCCTTCCTTCCTTCCCTTAATTCCCCTTTATCGGATCCAATGAACTTCTATTATTCCCCTCTCCACCCTCCCTTGTTGTGGGTGAACATCCACATATCAGAGAACATTCTGCCTTTGGTTTTTTGGGACTGGCTTATTTCACTGAGTATGATAATCTTCAGTTCCATCCATTTACCAGCAAATGCCATAATTTCATTCTTCTTTATGGCCGAGTAATATTCCATTGTGTATATATACCACATTTGCTTTATCCATTCATCTGTTGATGGGCCCCTACATTGGTTCCATAGCTTGGGTATTATAAATTGAGCTGCTATAAACACTGATGTGGCTGTATCACTTGTAGGATGATTTTAAGTCCTTTAGGTATAGCCAACGAGTGGGATAACTGGGTCAAATGGTGGTTCCATTCTAAATTTTCTAAGGAATCTCCATATTGCTTTCCAGAGTGGTTAAACCAATTTTCGGTCCCATCAGTAAGGTATAAGTGAACCTTTTTCCCCATGTCCTCACCAACATTTATTGTTGCTTATATTCTTGATAATTGCCATTCTGACTGAGTGAGATGAAATCTCAGTAGAGAGTAGTTTTAATCTGCATTTCTCTAACTGGTAGAGTTGTTGAACACTTTTTCATATATTTGTTGACCATTTGTATTCCTTCTGTGAAGTGCCTGTTTAGTGCCTTTGCATATTTATTAATTGGGTTATTTGGTTTTTGGTAGAATAATCATATTTTGCTAAAATACGTGAAAGGGAAAAAAACTAGAAAATACTCAATATAGTAATATTCTTTTCCTGGTAGATGGCATTATACAGAACTCTTATTTACTAAATTAAGCATTTTCTCAATGTTTGAATTTTACATATGTGTTAGTTTATCAGAAAAAATAAAAGAATGGTTATACTATAAAATTATATAATATTCGTATGTAATTATAAATGACATACATAAAATTATCAACTATATAAATATATCCCCACATAACTGGTAAAATTACTTGCCTTGAAAAGGAAACAAGAATAACTACCAATCAGGTTTGGAAGTAGAACTTTTCACTTGAAACTATTTCATACCTTTTGAATTCTGAATCATGTGTATCAGTTATCCGAAAAGTTCTTGGTGTTTTTTCAAATTTTACACAAAACTCCTTTGTGTAAAACTAATTCATAAAATAAAAACATTGATTTTATGTAAGTTTAAAACTCATCTACAGTATGTAATTTAGAAAATGGCTGAAATTAATTGCTTTTTTTTTTCCCTAAGAGCACTGGAAAAATTTTAGTGGAATAAATGTAACCAAAGCTTTTATCTTGAAAACAGATGTTTTCTCCTTAAAACTACTATAACAATAATGTGCTATAAGGACATTGAACCAGGCTCACCTAGAAGAAATACTTTAAATGGCATTTTGTTATGGTTTAGACAGGAGGCATACCCCAAGAGCTCATGTGTGAGGCAATACAAGTTTAAAGGTGAAATGATCTGCTTATGAGAGTATTAACCTAATCAGTGTATTAATATACTTGAATGGATTAGCTAAGTGGTAACTATAGGCAGGTAGGATGTGGCTTGAAGAAGTGGGTCATGTGGGGTGTGCCTTTGGGGCGTAAATTTTGTCCTTGGTGAATGGAGCTCTCTGCTTCCTGATTGCGATCTCTGAGCTGCTTTCCTCTGCCATGCCCTCTGCCTTGTTGTCCTGCTTTACCTGGGGCCCAGACTCATCTACAGATTGAAACTTCTGAAACTGTGAGCCCCAGATAAACTTCTCTACATTGTTCTTGTCAGATCTTGTGGTCACAGCAACACAAAACTGTACAAAAACATATTCCTTCCATTTAATTATTTACTTTGGCAATTAGTAGGCTTTTTTAACCTATCAATTAAGAATCAGTAGTTTGGGGGAACACTTTTCCTTTAAAAACATTAGGTGTAGTCCATAAAACAAAAACCAAAATGATATTTTGTGGCCAGACTATGTTCAGGCCAAATCTAGTCTGCTGCCTTTTTGTTCTGTAACCTATAAGCTGAAAATGAATTGTATATTTTTAATGACTGGAAAAAGGTCAAAACAATATTTTGTGACACATCAACATTGCATGAAATGTTTATTTGTGTCCATAAATAAAGTTTTCTTGAACTCAGCTGTGATTTTCCATTTACATATAGTCTATAGATGCTTTTACACTATAAGGGCAGAGTTGAGTAGTTGTGACAAATTATCTGTCCCTCAGAGCCTAAAATATTTACTGTCAATCCATATACAAAAAAATTTTGCTGATTTGTGCTTTAAAATATTTCATAAATTTAGAAAAGCTGGGTTCATTAGGATTCTGAGATTTACATCTTCTCCCCCAATTTTATCTTGGTTCTAACAGAGTGATGAGAGAAGCAATTGGCTTGATCCTTAATTAGTTAACTTTTTCATTTTCATTTATGACTTAGGTAAATTCTTGAGATTAACAAAGTATTTGAAATAGCTTTCTTTCTCTTGAACTGAAATCTTAACAGCTGTCATCTTAGGGTAAAAGGGAAGACTAACATATCATTTTGTGCTGGGCCACATAATTAATGGACCAGTGCACACATTGATGGGTTTAGATGAAAAGTGACTGAAATTTGAACTATTAGCTTTCCCTTTCTTGTTTCTTCAAAACTAGTTTGGGCTTTAAACATCAACTTACAGGTGTTTATCTTTTCTTACTTGTCAGATAAATAGGCTTCCTAAGACATAGTTTGTGGTATGGTCTACCTTAAAAAGAAAAATTCAAGAACCTCATAGTCAAACCTAAAGAAAAAAACTAGAGTACCTAATAACCTTTAAGGTTACCTCTGTGTGCATGTGCCTCAGAAATGAAAAATTAGAAGCGTCACTATTGAACATGAAGACACTGAGCAGCTGCACAAGAATAATCTTTACCTGAAAGTTTGAACACTGTCCAGAATTCAGTTTGATAATTCATTTTAAAAGGATTAAGACCTTTAATACTTATCTAATAAGTTGATATGTAAATTATTACCTAATTAAAATTTAGACAACAAAAATTATTTTGTTTCAAATATGGGCTTTTGATCAAGGAAGAAGGAGGGGTTTATGGGGGATTTTCACTGAATATATTGGACCTCTCTGTAGACTTTTGAGGTTTTTTTTTTGATGAGTTCTTATTTTAAGAATGATTAGGATCAAATTATCATATTCAGGAAGGCATATTTAGACTATAAAGAAGTCAGTAAACTAGTATTTATTTTCTTAGTTCAAAATCATATAGTCTACAGAAAATTATGAATGTATTTCTGCATTTACTGCTTTAAAGTATAAAGTATGAGGCATTGCTCATAAAATACAGCATGCTTTAAAACAGATTGTTCAATAATTCTTTATAAAGATAGTAAGTCTCTAGTGAAGTTTGTATTAGTATCCATTTAAATTCAATGTATGATATTAATAGTATGTTTTAAAATACTGCTTTAAAACCTGCTACAAAAAAATAATGATTTTCTTCGCCCTCAATCTGAAATAGCTGTGAACTATAATGAAGACTGAATTAGCTAATTGTGGTGCTTAAATATAGTTTATATGTATGCATAGTATCATAAATCTTCTCTGCATTGCTCTTTATTACTAGGGTTTATTATTTCAGTTTTTTTTCCAGATGGATGCTTTTATGAGCCAAAACATAGGAGCATTTTCTGAATTTACCTCTAGGCATCAAGGAAAAGAAGTAGGAGTATTATAACCTGACTTGTTTAAAACATCACTATGCTACTTTGAATGACAGCTTACAATTTACAACTAGGGTGTGTCTAATAAAGTCACTGAAGCAGACATAAGCATAGGTTCCACCTTATACACACTCCTGGCCTGTCAATCACGCCTCCCAAATGCTTTGTTGCACAGGCATGCCAATAACTAAAACCACATTTTACCAGTTTTGTGCCCAAAGGCTTTTAAAAGGCTATGCAACCATATCAATGTTTGAAAACTCTAGATTAAAGCTGAAGTCCTCAAGTAGAGACTTATTTCATCTAAGAGAGTAAAACATCTGTGTATTTGCTTAAAGTAATTGATATAATGTATTAAAAGAATAACAATTATAATCTGAATAACTTAAATTATTAAAACTGGTTTTTAAGTTCTTATTTTGCCTTGTTTCCAATATATTCTATATAACTTTTACAAATCTAGAAAATGTCACCACGAATGCTTTAAAAATATAAAATTATCAGTGGTTTAATGCATATTCATGCATACTAATGTGTAGTAAAAACCTATGGCCATGCTGGCTACACAACTTCTCCCTGCTTCCCCAAATGTGGTATCCTTAGTAATTTTTTAAGTTTTATCTGTGTGTTTTCCATCACACATGTTGTAATTGAGTCCACAGTTTTAACTTAAAGGCATAGATTTTAGTGGCAGAAGGAGGGTTGAAGCCAACATGTTTTAGCACTTCATAGTTTTAGAAAATGGGTTCCCATTTTAGCAAATTTCAAAGCTGGACAAGGGGTTTTTGGTAGTTAACTTTTTGCATACCTTCTGGTGTTGGGAGTAGGAGGTAAGAAAGTTGGGGATCAGGGAGCAGCAGAAGAGGGGGTGAATCTGAACGAACAACCTAAGGCTGAATGTGACGTGGCTGTTTACATCTATGACCTTGAACAGCTGTATGAAATTTTTAGTTAAAATGGATAATATGGATATGTCCTGGAGGGAAATGGTGTCTTCAGCGTGGACAAGTCTTCCCATGACTGTTTTCTATTGCTTGGAACATTAAAAGGTGTATTTACTCTAAGTCTTTTTATGTTTGCCAACAGTCTGTTCTAGCTATTGATTGGTGGTACTTTCTGAAATTACCCAGTGGTACAGAGAAAAAGCAGGTGGAAGTAAAAATTACTATGTAGATGAATGCAGTAATTATAAGCATATTTTTGGTGATTAGGAACCAGGAGTGTTATTTTATTATATGAAGTAGTAGGATATTTTTCCAGCATTCAGGTTAAACTTGGTTTCTCTTCCCTCCATTTGAATGGTGAATAGAAGAATAAAAATTCTTTTAAGCTAAAATAAGTCTTTTAGCAGTGCTTTTCACAGTTACTAACTGTGGGGTAAAGGATGAAGGTGTGTCCAAGTAAATGGTGGCAGAAAACTCTGATGACTATACTAATAGTATCTAAGGGACAGTAGACCCAATGAAGGTAATAGAGCCATTTTAGTAAGCACATCTACTACTGTCAGGATTAAATGTCATCCTTGAGGGAGATAGGCATGTTATAAAATCCATAGCAATGGTTTCTTAAAGGTCTTTAGGAGACAGTTCAGATGTAACAACCCCTCAAACTGGGCGTTTGCTGGAGGTATATCACATGTAGCCTACATCTGCTACAAAGTCATACAACTACTTTTAATGAACCACTGTAGTCTAAACTATTGAGGCCCTCATAGACATTGCTAATGTCAATCACAGCTGAAGAAATCATACAGAGGCTACCTTTTTGAGCTTACCTCCAAAGCATAACACCTACCCAATTAACACCCACCATCCCGTTGAATGAAAAAACATTTTTCTATAAAAAGTACTCCATAAAATCAGAGAAGGTATTACATCAGAGTGCAGACATCAACAAGGGGCACAAAAACCATAACAGGAAACATAATGCCCCCAAAAGAGCACAATAATTCTCCAGAATAGATCCCAATTTGAAGGAAAGCTATGGAATATCTAAAAAAAATTAAAATAATGACCCTAAGGAACTCAGATGCAAGAAAATCAATATAAAGAGAGGAAAAAAACAATCCATAATATGAACTAAAAATTCACAAATGAGGTAGAAATACTAAAGAACCAATCAGAAATCTTAGAGCTAAAATGTTCCATCAAGTCAACAAAAAATACATTTGAAAGCTTTCACAACACACTAGAAGCAGAATTTCTGAACTTGAGAACAGGTTTTTGAATTAATCCAGACAACCAAAATAAAGAAAAATGATTTCAAAAGAATGCAGAATGCCTATAAACCTCTGGGATACAAATTAATTGAACAAATATTTGCATTATGAAAATCCCAGAAGAAAAAGGGAAAGGGGATTAAAATATATTTCACAAAATAATACCTGAAACCTTCCCCAATCTTCAAAGGGATAAGAACCTCTAGATACAAGAGGTTCAGGGTCCAATAAGAGTCCACTAAAAATAACCTTCATCAAAGAATATTACAGTCAAAGGTCAAAAGCACAAGACAAAATGAGAATTCTTTTTTGGTACTAGGGGTTGAACCAAAGGGCATTACACCACTGAGTTATATCACCAGTCACCTCTTCTTAAAAAAATTTGTTTTTTAATTTTGAGACAGGGTCTTAAGTTGTTGAGGCTGGCCTCCAACTTGTAAGCCTCCTGTCTCAGTCTCCTGAGTCACTGAGATCACACGCATGCATCACCACACCCTTAACACAAAGAGAATTCTAAAAGCAGAAAGAAAAAAGCATCAATTCATATATAAAAGAATGCCTTTTAGACTCAGAGTGGAATATAAGAATGTAATACACAGCAAAACTATCCTTTCAGAAATTAAAGAGAATTTTTCCAAAAGAAGCAGAAATTAAGAGAATTCATCACTACCACTTCAGGCTACAAGAAATACGGAAGGGGAGTCCTATACTAGAAAAAAAAAGATAGCCAGGCGCGGAGGCGCACGCCTGTAATCCCAGCACCTAGGAGGTTGAGGCAGGAGGATCGCAAGTTCAAAGCCAGCCTCAGCAACTTAGCGAGGCCCTAAGCAACTCAGTGAGACCCTGTCTCTAAATAAAATATAAAAAAGGGCTGGGGATGTGGCTCAGTGGTGGAGTGCCCTTGGGTTCAATCCGCAGTACCAGAAAAAAAAAAGAAAAAGAAAAAAGATAATAACCACAATCCTGAAATCATACAAATGTATAAAACTCACTAGAAAGATAGATAGATAGAAGAGATAATCAATAAGCAATAATGATAATCAAACCTTAGAATAACAGAAAATTACCAAATCACAAACATAAATAATAAGAGGTAGAAAGGAACAAAAAATACATAAAATAAGCAGAAAACAACTATCAAAATGACAGGACAAAATACATACCTATGAATAATAACTTTGAATATACATGGATTAATTTAAAAGATTCAGAATTTCTGAATGGATTAAAATAAACAAGACCCAACACTGCATACTGCTTATAAGAAACTCATTTCACTGTTAAAGACATATACAGGTTGTAAGTGAAGTGTTGGAAAAAGATATAACACAAATGGAAGGCAAATGTAAGCAGAAGTAGCTATTCTCATATCAGATAAAAGCAGATTTTAAATCAAAAACTATATGCACTTGACCTGGGATAACCCTAATATATAAGCCCAAATATGTAAAGCAAATCCTGGATATAAAGGGAAAGATAGACTCCAATACAACAATTGGGGATTTCAGCACTCCACTTTCCTTAATGGACACAGCATTCAGACAGAAAATCAGCAAAGTAATAGCTGAGTTGAACCATGCTACAGAGTAAATGGCCCTAACAGACATTTATTGAACATTTCATCCAGCAGCATCAAAATATACATTTTTATCAGCACATGGAACATTCTCCAGGATAGATCATATGTTATGCCATAAATCAAATCTCAATAAATTTTAGTCAAAACTGAAATAATATAATTTATCTTAGGCCATAACTGAATAAAACATAAATCAATATAAGAGAATGGAAAAATATACAAATATATAGAGATTGAACAACATGCTCCTAAATGACCAGTGGATAATTAAAGAAACTAAAAGGGAAACCAAAGAATTTCTTGAAACACAATGAAAATGATAGCCTAATATATCAAAATCTGTAGTATACAGAAGTGATAAAGAGAGACATTCATAGCTATAGATGTGCACATCAAAACAACAGAAACATCTCAAATAAACCTAAGAATATACCTTAGAAAAGTAATACAGACTTAGAAAAGTAAGAACAAAACAAACCCAGAATTAGTGGGAGGAAAAAATAATATCAGAGCATAAATAAAATAAAAACTAAATGAAGGATCAATTAGTTGATTTTTTGAAAAGATAAACAATTGATAAACCTTTTCTAGACTAAATGATAGGAGATCCAAATAAATAGAATGAAGAAACAAAAAAGGACCCATTATAACTGATACCTCAGAACTACAAAGGATCTTTAAAGTACTGTAAATATTATATGCTAAAAAATCCTGGAAAACCTAGAGGAAATGGATATATTCATGAACACATGCAATCTACCAAAATTGAATCAAGAAGATAGAAAATCTAAGCAGACCAATAACAAATAATGACATTGAAGCAGTAATTAAAAGTCTCCCATTTTAAAAATATGTAAGGACCTGATGGCTTTATTGCTGAGTTCTAACAAAACATTTAAAAGAACTAACCCAGTTCTTAAACTATTCCAGAAAACTGAAATGGGAGGAAGTCTGTCTTCTTTTTATGAGTCTCTTTTTATGAGATTAGCATTGCCCCAACCCCAAAGTGGACAAAAATGCAACAAAAAAGAAAAGTAAATCCATAGACATAGAAATGCAGAAATAATAAAATGCTAGAAAACTAAATTCAACAGCACATCAAAAAGATCATACATAATGAGCAAACAGGATTCATCCAGAGATGCAAGGGCAGTTCAAATATGCAAATATGATACAATAAACCAATAGAATGAAGGAAAAAATCAATATATCTCAATAAAAGCAGAAAACGTATGTGATAGGTTTCAACATCCCTTCATGATGAAAGCATTTAAAAAGTATGTGATAGGTTTCAACATCCCTTCATGATGAAAGCATTTAACAAATTACACAAGGACCATAACTCAAAATACCAAAGGCTATAGATGACAAACCACAACCAATATCATATTGAAGGGGGACAAGGTAAAAGTGTTTCCTCTGTGATTGGCAACAAGGATGTCCATTTTCACTGTTATATTTAATAAAGTTTTGGAAGTCTTAGCAAGAGCAATGAGGCAAGGGAAAGAAAAATAAAAAGGGCATGCAAATTGGAAAAGAAGTTAAATTACCCATGTTTGCATATGACATGATTTTATACATAGAAAAACCTAAACAGTCCATCTAAAAGATGTTAGACCTGATAAATTCAGTAAAGTGTAGGATCCGAAAACCAACACAGAAAAACCAGTAGCTGAACTTGCTGAAATAGAAATAAAATACACAAAAGGAAAGATAAGCCTGTGTTCATGAGTTGAAAGAACATTGTTAAAATGATCATACTACCCAAAGTGATCTATACATTCAAAGTAATTCTCAAATACCAATGACTTTCTTCACAGAAATAAGAAAAGTAATTAAAAATATATATGTATGTATATATATATATATATGGAATAACAAAAGACCCAGAGTAACTAAAGCAATCCTGAGGAAAAAACAAACAAAAAGCTGGAGCTTTTACATTACCCGAATTCAAAACACTCTACAAAGCTATAGCAACAAAACAGCACGTTACTGGCATTAAAACCAACACTACAAATGGAACAGAATAGAGAACTTAGGACTTAATCTAAACACATATAGCCATAGATGTATAAAATTAAAATTATATATATTTCAAATACACACACACACACACACACACGCATACTTTTTTGGCACTGCTAGGAATTGAACCAAGGGTCCTGTGCATGCAAGGCAAGTGCTCTACTATTGAGCTTTCCAGCCCTGGCCAACTGGCACCAAGACCATACAGTGGAGAAAGAATAGACTCTTTAATAAATTGTGTTGGCAGATTTGGTTCTAGAATGAAACTAGATCCCTTCCTCTCATCAATATGGAACAAAACCTAAATATAAAACCTGTAACTATGAAATTACTACAAGAAAACATAGGGGAAAAACACTTTAAAACATTGGTGGCAAAACATTGATATTTTTACATAGGATTCCAAAGGCACAGACAATGAAAGTAAAAATGAACAAATGGGATTGTATCAAATTAAGAAGTTTCTACACAGCTAAGAAAATATCACAACAGAGTGACAACTGGCAGAATGGGAGGAAATATTTTTCAACTATTCATCTAACAAGAGATTAATATCCAAAATACACAAAGAACTCAAAGAATTTAACACCAAAAACCAAAAAATGAAAATGGGTTAAAGATATGAACAGATGGGGGGGATTCTAAAACATCAGCTATGGCCCCCCTTCTCCCTCCCAGGAGAAGTCTGTGTCACTACCTTTAAATGAAACCTGCTTAATATGCTTGCCTTGGTGTGCTTCTCTGGCATTATACTTCAACACCTGAGGAAACAGAATTCGTCACTGGTAAATGGCGGTATCAGATTTGGCGGTCCCACTGAGATATACACCAAGATCTGTCCGGATAAAAATGGTTAAAATGCCCTGGGCATCAAGTTTCTGCTGGAACCAGATGTTAAGTCAATGTTCACATTGAAATGTAAATAGAAGACAACAACAAGCTCAGTAGGAGACAAGTCTCAAACCCAAGAAAAAAAAGCAAAAAGAATCTTTTACCTGAACTCCAGCAAAAGTAAACTGTATGGTGCTTTACTAAAACAATTAGTGGACATGCCGTTTTTCCAGGACTTTTGTTTTTTTCTTGAATTCTATATTTTTTGAGCTCATGACTTTTTGATCAGTCCTGTTTTTTTATTCAACTAGAGTTTTTGAACATCTGCCACATTGCAATGGAGATAAAAAGCTACAAGGCTTTGTAAGTATATATTTTATGTTTTTACGTATTTACACTTACTTTGTAAGTGTATAAGTGTATGTTTTTAAATGTATATTGTGTTGTCTATTGTGCATCCAAAAATCATGCACATGATATCAAATTGACATAAATAATGAACGCTCAAAAATGGATCCAGATATTTTTAATTCATGTGATTTAAAAAGGTTCAATTTAGCTGGGAGGCAGGCACAGAGACAGACATCAGGCTCAGCCCAGCACAGAGGCCTGAGACCTCACACCTGGTACATTGACCCTAAGCACTCCTGTGGAATTTCCATGTGAGGGCAGCTGGCACAGCCTAGAAGTGGGAGACCTCAGCATGTTGTGAGCGGGTGTAGTGGGCACTTGAGTTTCCGACTCAGGGAGGCTCAGCTCAGAGGTTTGGGTTCCGCCAAGCCAAGTCCCGTGGGACTTCCAGGTCCAGGAGGCAGGCCCAGAGACAGACATCAGGCTCAGCCCAGCACAGAGGCCTGAGACCTCTGCACTGGTATGTCAGCCCTAAGTGCTCCCGTGGAATTTCCGCATGGGAGCACCTGGCACAGCCCAGAAGTGGGAAACTTTAGCATGTGGTAAGCGGGCACAGTGGACACTTGAGTTTCCCACTCAGGGAGGCTCAGCTCAGAGGTTTGGGTTCCGCCAAGCTAAGTCCGGCAAGGCTTCCAGGTCCCGGAGGCAGGCACAGAGACAGACATCAGGCTCAGGCCAGTGCAGACACCTAAGACTTCTGCACCTGGTATGTCGGTCCTGAGTGCTCCCATGGGACTTCTGCATGGGGGCAACTGCCAGGAGGACCAGCCTAGAGGCCCAGGCATACCCTAGCCTGGCCCTATCCCGGGATCTAGTGCTACTGAAGACTAGGAGGTGAGGTATTGGAAACCTGCAGGGACACCACAAGTCTCTACGTGGGGAAGCTGCAAACTTCAGATTCTTATGGATGGAGGGGAAGATACATGAGTAACATGAGAAAATAGGTAAGAAAGTGTCTCAAAACAAACCTAGATGCTACATCAACAGAGTCCAATGATAACAGGACAGAAGAAATGTCAGAAAGTGAGTTCAAAGTGTACATAATGAAAATGATCAGAGAAGCAAACAATGTGATGAGAGAGCAAATGCAGGCAATGAATGATCACACCAATCAACAGTTATAGGAAGTTACCAAACAGTTACCAAAGAACAGTCACAGGAAGCTAAAGATCATTTTAATAAAGATTGTGAAAAAAAAAAACAAACAAACAGAACTCCTGGAAATGAAGGAAACAGTAAACCAAATTAAAAACTCAATCGATAGCATAACCAACAGGCTAGTTCACCTGGAAGACAGAACCTCAGACTTCGAAGAGAAAATATTTAATCTTGAAAATACAGTTGACCAAACGGAGAAGATGGTAAGAAGTCATGAACAAAGCCTACAAGAATTATGGGATATCATGAAAAGACCAAATTTGAGAGTTACTGGGATTGAGGAAGGCACAGAGATACAAATCAAAGGAATGACTAATCTATTCGATGAAATAATATCAGAAAATGTCCCACATCTGACGAATGAAATGGAAAATCAAATACAAGAGGCTTACAGGACACCATATGTACAAAACTACAATAGATTTGTACCTCACATACAAAATAAAGACAGAATTTTAAAGACTGTGAGAAAAAAAATCAGATTACATTCAGGGGGAAACCAATACAGTTATCAGCAGATTTCTCAACACCAACCCTAAAAGCAAGAAGGGCATAGAACAACATATTTCAAGTTCTGAAAGAAAATGGATGCTAACCAAGAATTTTATACTCAGCAAAACTTACCTTCAGATTTGAAGATGAAATAAAATCCTTCCATGATAAACAAAAGCTAAAAGAATTTACAAATAGAAAGCCAGCACTACAGAAAATTTTAAACAAAATATTCCATGAGGAAGAAATGAAGAACAACAATGTAAGTCAGCTTAGGGAGGAACTACCCTAAAGGAATAGCCAAAAAAAGGAGAAACCAAGTCAAGTTAAAAACCAAAAATAAGCCAAAATGACTGGGAACACAAATCATATCTCAATAAAAAGGTTCAATTTCAATTGGGTAAACAAAAGTAAAATGTCTTTAAAATTTCATAACTCACAAGTGTCTAGGTGGCCAAACTAATAAAATGTGGTCTATAAAATGTTAATTGATGTTGTTTCTAGGACTTTTCTTCAACAGGAAAGAGACGGTAGATACTGTTCAATACAGTTATCTGATATCTTGTTTTTTTTTTACAGTAAAATAAGTAAATTAGATTTGATATGTATGGGATTACTCAAATGTGTTTGTTAGAGATATCTGATTAATTTACAAAGTTAAAATGCTGTTAAATAACATCGAGTACTCTTAATGCTTAAATTCCATGGGGTAACAGGGGTAACATACTTAAACATTATTGGTGTTTTCATAGATTGGTAAATAAAAAGGGTTTAAAATTGCTTTGTGTCATCACTAAAAACAAGGTTACTAAGAGTTAAATCCTAACAGGTACAATTCTATATACAAAGGGACCCAAAAGTTTCAACTGTGTTTCAATTAATATACTATAAATAACATAAAATATTTCATCTTATTAAAGTAGAATAATTCATCTAAATTCAGAAATTTCATAAGAGTTGTTTCAGAATGTGAACAAAAAGGTGTCAGCAGATAGGAAAGAGAACAAAGAAGGTTCTAAGTGTGGAAATATATTCAGTAGAAAGAAAAAGAAAATGTTTCTGGGTAAGAAAGTCTGTGATGAAATACATGAGGGTCTAAGTAAGTGTTAAGAAAGTCTGTGTATAAGTAAAGGGCAAATTTCAACATGTTTGTGCATAGCTAAGTTGGTTATATATATGTGAGATGATCAATTAAAAGCTATTTAAGGTTTTTTCCTAAGGTCAAATATTAATGGGCTGATATAAACCAAAGTATAATCTATATGTTAAAATGACAAGGATTTCTTTAAAAACACTAATTTACTCTTAACATTGTGTCTGTTAAGTTTTATTCTTTAGAACAATTCATCTTAAAAATTAGGTTTTGTACAATTATGGTTAAACAAGAACTGTTAGAATATTGTACTATATCACAGAGCCTAATTTTTCTTTAACAGTTAAATTTGGTTAATATAATAACATGAAGATAATTGTGCTTTTACTCTTTGTATATTAAATGTGTTACTTTCCAGGTATACATGTCTTAAAAATAAAAAATTTATCAAGCTGCTATTCTCCAAACTAAACCTGTCTGTAATGGTAGTTTTAAACTTATAAGAATAGCAAATTTTGTTGGGGATTTATTTATATCATTTAATGTTCTATAACAGGGCCTGTTATCAATAGGGTATATGTAAATTTGTTACTTTTTACACTGAGATCAAAATTTGAATGCAAAAATATTTCTAAAAGTTAGTGAGCCTGATTTGTTTAAAGGTTAATATCTTGACACTTGAAAGCATTTTGCCACTTTGCCACACAAAAGGGAAGTTAAAAGCTCTCTCGGCCTTTCCTTGATTTGTTTTAGATATAATATCATACAGTGTTAACTACCATTCACACAGACTTAGGAAATAATACATGTAAACTTTGTAAAATGATTTTCAAAGAGGAGGCAAAGATCAACTTCAGAACTAGGACACTTTACCTAAGATTGTAAAAAGCCCTGCCTTACCTGAGATAAGGCTCTGCCTCCCACCCTGCTACATGTCAGAATATCTCCAAAATAAGCCAGACTTCAGCTCATTTGAAGTTATATTCAAAAGATTGTTTTTTGTTGTAAAATTACTGTGCTCTCAAACAGGGGATGTAATATGTAGCTCAGGCAAAATTTAAGATGGCTATTATACAAACGATATGTTTTTACTGTCATTCCATTTTGTATTTTCCTTGTAAACTCTATTAACTGTTGCCTGATTAATGCTTTGCAGAGGTACTGCTTCAAGAACAACCTGAATTAATTTGAGATACTAAGCCATCACCTATAGAACAGATAAGATAATATAATCCCAGTTAAATAAAAAGGGGTATATAACTAGTTATAAACATTAGAGTTTAAGCCCAGTACTCTTTATGACTGGTGAGACTAACTGTTTAAAATCAAACTTAGAGATCAAGAATAACACAAGAGGGCCAAAAAAAAACCCCAGTATTTGGCTCTTGCCCTCAGTCAGCCTGAATCCAGGGAAAAGGAGAGCTTCTCTAAGAAGCTTTGCAACTCTGGGTCATACAACCTCCCGACTGGGGAGATTGATGAGACCACTAGACGATGAAAAGCCAATCAGTGCACCTGCTACAGAAGAGTCAGTGGAAAAGGGAAACATCCCTGATGCTTCCAAAGGAAGCCACCTCATCAAGGAGACCCTACCTAGCGAATGGCAAGTACTAAAGGACCTAAGAAGCTGCTCTCGAGTTCCCCCACGAGTGACCCATGTGGGAATTCAGCTGACTCTTAAGAGACAGGAACAGGTCAGTTTGACCAGCTTATTCTTAAACACCTAGCAAAATAGTTAAAACCAAAACTTAGCCATTCTTGGGAATTAAAAAAAAATACTTAAATGTAACTTGAAGTCTGGAGGCTACAAAAGAGAGATTCTTAGGGAAATGTGCCTGATAACTATCAAGAGAAACTGTCAGAGTCAGAGATTTTAGTCAGTTTAAGGCCTACAAATTTTTCTAAGCTACACAGGTAGGCTTGATCTATGTTTGCTAGTATGATTATCTAGTCCTAAGTAACAGAAATATGGAGATCTCTACTAAACACAGGTTATACCAATAAAAGGATGTTTTACAAAAATCAGATGACAGTAAGCTTAATTATATTTTCTGGAAACATCAATGACATTAAAAATTAAATGTTGTGTTTACATTCCTGATAACTATGACAATGTTAAAGGTCCCAAATAAAGGCCTTGTCCTCTCCAGGCTTTGTTAGACCTTGTTATGGGAACAATTTCTCAGTCCTTCCACCTCCTGGTGAGAGATTGACTTCTGTCATCTTCATGATATTCATTGACATGTTCCGGATGTTGCAACATTTATTCTGTATTAATCTCATTTCAGTACTCATGTCTTTTTGTTTCTCCCTCACAGAAGCACCCACCCCCAGATGACTTTACAACCTGCTCTTCCCCAAGCAGACTTCTACCCTGGACCCCTCGATTGACCAGATTTCTAAAAAGGAACTCCAAACTGCTTGCCCCAAGCCACCCCCTTCCAACTTGAAGCAACTAGAGCGGCCGTCACTCCCTTTCCTTACATCCCCTTTCCTACAGTAAGGAGTTCCTAAACAAAAGAGGGGAATGAAGCCAGAATTGGGGACAGGCAGTTAGTGTAGAACAGGAAATCTGGTCAAATCGAGGAATGGAGACCATCAGAATCTGGGAAGTTGGAGATGTCCCTGGGAGATTGGAATGTCAGTGTCTCCAGAGACCTTTTGATCACCAAGTTTACCTGCTTAACTGCCCCTCCCCAAAAGTTGCAGCAGGGAGTAGCTAATTAATGCCTCCTGAGCTCCTGCCTGAATATCCATGTGGCCCTTCCCCCTGCCATTTGCATCTCACCGTTTTGCTGTGTCACCAGGCGAGTCACATAGGAAGGAAGGAGAGAGAGATAAGGAAAGAACAGAACAAAGAAGACCCTAACCTATAAATGATGTAGGGTGCGCTCACTTCTCAGGGATTCTAGAACATCAGCCATGGCCCCCCTTCTTCCTCCGGGGAGAAGTCTGTGTTACTACCTTTAAATAAAACCTGTTTAATAATAATAATAATAATAATAATAATAATAATAATAATGATAAAAGATATGAACAGACACTTCTCAATAGAAGACATGGAAATAAATGGCCAACTAGTATATGAAATAATGGTCGACTTTACTAATCAGGCAAACAAATCAAAAAGACAATGAGACATCATCTCACTCCAGTTACAATGGCTGTCATTAAAAAGACAAAAAATAACAAATGTTGATGAGGATGCAGAGAAATGAGAACCAAGGATGCAGAGAAACACATTGTTGGTGGGAATGTAAATCAGTGCAACCATTTTACAGAAAACAGTATGGAGATTTCCTTAAAAAACCAGAAATAGTACTGTCATATAATCCAGCACTTTTACTACTGAGTAAACATCTGAAGAAGATGAAATCATTATAACAAAGATAGACTTGCACTCCCATGTTTACTGCAGCACTATTCATAAGAGCCAAGATATGGAATCAAGGTAGGTGCCTCTCAGTGGATGAATAAATAAATGTGGATGCATATACACGATGGAGTATTATTCAGCCATAAAAATAATGAAATTGTCATTTGCAGTTACTTGGATGGAACTGGAGAGCATGTGTTAAGTGAAATAAGCCAGACAAAAAGTCAAACACACACCACATGTTCTCACTCATTTCTGGAAACTCCTCTTATAGAAGAACAAAGTGGAATAGTGGTCAGAATAGAGGAGGGATAAAAAGAAGTTAAATAAGAGGCACCAAAATATGAAGAAAAGGAATTAGTTCTGGTTTTCTGTGGCACAGTAGGGCTCAAATAATCTATATATCAAAATGACTAAAAGAATACAAAATTCCCAACACATAAAAATGATTTATGTTTGATGGAAGTGCTCATTATCTTGATTTTATCATTACACAATGTATACATGAATCAAATTATAATGTATCCCATAAAAATGTGTATTATTTCCCAATAAAAATTTTAAGGAAAAGAGAAAAAGGAATATCTTAAATTCTTTCAGAGTTTAAATTCCTTTTTGGAGGAATTTTCAGTATATCAGTGCTTCCTTTGAGAATAAACAAAAATATGGATTAAAATTTTAAAAATTATCCAATTTTAAATTAAATATGGATTTTATATAATACATATAATATTGAATATGCCTATGTAGACATATACCTTAGAACCAGAGGAAGGCCAGAGGTAGACTGAATTGTACCAGTATTGCAATCCAGTCTCCATTTAGCTTAGTCTCTGATTGAATTCTTTCTGCTTAACAAAGTAAAGGTAAATCCTCTATGAAGGAATATGACAACACTGGGGCTCTATAATATTTTGGATTCAAGGTGTAGAATTTAATCAAAAATCACAAGAAAAGCCAAGAGATGGCACTGTACCATGGGAATCAACAGATAATAGAAATAAATACAGTTAATTCACAAGTGGTCCATGTACAGGGCATTGTTAGTCAAAGATGCCTGTGACTTGGTTCATGGTTTTGTTTCAAGGAGCACAGAATCTTCCAAGTAACCTCAGAAAATAATGGGGTTACTATGAGAACCTCTGGAACTGACTGACATTGTCGGATTCTTCCAGCCTCTTTCTCATGAGCCATCCTTATTTCTCTCACAAGGGGCACTTCTGTTTTATGTATTTGTTTTAGTGTCTTATTTTGTCACTGCATACAAATCCAATATGCAAATATTTATTTCTATATATAGAGGAATCTCCAAATTGCTTCCCATAATGGTTGCACCAATTTGCAGTCCCACCAGCAATGTATTAGTGTCCCTTTTCCCCCGCATTCTTGCCAACATTTATTGTTGCTTGTATTCTGATTGGAGTGAGGTGAAACCTTAAGAGTAGTTTTGGTTTGCATTTCTCTAATTGCTAGAGATGTTCAACATTTTTTTCATACATTTGTTGATCGACTGTATTTCTTCTTCTGTGAAGTGCCTGTTCAGTTCCTTTGCCCATTTATTGATTGGGTTATTTGGATTTTCTTTGATATTAAGTTTTTTGAGTTCTTTATAGATTCTGGAGATTAGTGTTCTATTTGAGGTGCATGTGGTACAGATTTTCTCCCATTCTGTAGGGTCTGCACATTATTGTTTCCTTTGCTGAGAAGAAGCTTTTTAGTTTGATATCACCCCATTTATTGATGCTTGATTTTACTTATTGTGCTTTAGCAGTCTTGTTAAGGAAGTCAGTTCCTAAGCCAACATGGTGAAGATTTGGGTCTACTTTTTCTTCTCTTAGGCACAGGGTCTGTGGTCCAGTGCCTAAGTCTTCGATTCACTTTCAGTTGAGTTTCATGCAGGGTGAAAAATAGGGGTTTAATTTCATTTTGTTACATATGGATTTCCAGTTTTCCCAGCACAATTTGTTGAAGACGCTATCTTTCTCCAATGAATATTTCTGGCACCTTTGTCTAGTTTGAGATAACAGTATTTATGTGGGTTTGTCTCTGTGTCTTCTATTCTGTACCATTGGCCTTCATGTCTGTTTTGGTGCCAATACCATGCCATTTTTTGTTACTATTTCCCTGTAGTTTAGTATAAGGATTGGTAGTGTGATGCCTCCTGCTTTACTCTTCTTGCTAAGGATTGCTTTGGCTATTCTTGGACTCTTATTTTTCCAAAAGAATTTCATGATTACTTTTTCTAGTTCTATGAAGAATGTCATTGGGATTTTAATAGGAATTGCATCAAGTCTGTATAACACTTTTGGTAGTATGGCCATTTTGACAATATTAATTCTGTCTACCAGGAGCATTGGAGATATTTCCATCTTCTAAGGTCTCCCCATTCACTATAGCCTAAAAAAAAAATACTTGGGAACCAATCTAACATAAGAGGTGAAAGACCTCTACAAATGAAAACTACAGAACACTAAATAAAGAAACTGAAGAAGACCTTAGAAGATGGAAGATCTCTCATTTCCAAATCTTTTTAAAGAATTATTTAAAGTTCACAGCATATTAGAGACTTCCTTTATATTCCCTGCTCCCACACAAGGATAGCCTCACTCCTTACCAGTATCCCCCGCTAGGGTGTCATTTGTTAAGATCAGTGAACCTATATTTATACATCTGTATCACCCAGAATCATAGTTTACATTAGGGTTTATTCTTGGTGTTGTACTTTCTATGGGTTTTGACAAATGTGTGATGACACGTCTTCATACTAATGTCCTGTAGAGCACTTTCCCTAAGAATCTTCTGTGCTCTATCCATTTGCTCTTCTTTCCTCCCAATCTCTGACAATCACTTATATTTTTATTGTCTCTATAGTTTTGCTTTTTCCACAATGTCATACAGTTGGAATCAAACAGCATGTAGCTTTTCACATTGGTGTCTTTCACTTAGTACTATACATCTAAGATTTCTTCATGTCTTTTCATGGCTTGATACCTCTTTTATTTGCAGTGCTGAATAATATTTCATGTCTGGATGTGCCACAGTTCACTTGTCCATCTACTGAAGGACAACTTGGTTGCTTCCAAGTTTTGTCGTTTGCAAACAAGGCTGTGAAAAACAATGTATAGGATTTCATGTGCATGCAAATTTTCAGTCTCTTTGAATAAATATCAAAGAGTACAAGTGCTGGACTGTATGGTAAAAGCATGTTCAGTTTGTAAAAAATTGCCAATTTTTGCATATTGCATTCCCATCAGCAATGAACAAAAGTTCCTGTTACTCCACATCCTCACTAGTGTTTGGTGATCAGTGTTCTAGATTTTGACCATGCTAATGGGTATGTGGTAACATTTCTTTGTTTTAATTTGCATTTCCCTGATGACATAGGATACAGAGCATTTCTCATATGCTTGTCATCAATTATGTCCTCTTTAGTAATGTGTCTGTTTAGGACTATACCAGTGTTTTTGTGTAAATTGATAATTGCTTTTAAAATAGAAATGGAAATTCAAAGGACCAAGAATAGCTTAAGCAATTGTGAAAAACAAAGTTTGAAGACCTAATGTACTAAAATTTGTACCTTTTTACAAATCTATAGCAATTGACATTGGTCAAAGAATAAAGTGATGGAACCAAGGAAGAAACATCACCCATATACTGTGGCCACCTGATTTATGACAAAGATGATCCTATAGTGAAGACTGGGAAGGATAATCTTTGAAAATAAATGGTTCCAGGTCATTTGGATATCCATGTGGTAAAGACATAAATTTTTAAAACCCTGACTCATAAAATGTATAAAAGTCACTTTCACAGTGGTTAAAGATCTAAGTGTGAAAGATAAAATATCTTTAAAAAACCATAAATAGTAAAACTCTGTTTGGTCAGCGATAATATTTAAAAATCAAATAAATAAACAACCCAATAGTGGAGAAAACATTTGCAGTGCATATATCCAACAAAACATTTGTAGAAGAAATAAATGAAAATTTCTGGAAAACATAAGGTAAAGGATGGAAACTCAAAAGAACAATGAGCAAAGGGAACTTAACAGATAAATCCAAATTTCCAATAAACATGTAAATATGTAAAAAGATAATCAATTTCATGAGTCATTGGGGAAATACAAATTAAATCTGCAGTGTAATACCACTACATACTCTCCAGAATAAAAAAAAAAAACAAAACGACAATGATGGTTGGCAGCAGATCACCAAGTGTTGGCAAGGATGGAAATGAAATGGAATTCTTATGTCCTGGTAGTGAGAATATATGCTACACTTAGTCTGAAACAATCTTCAGAAATTTCCAGGAAAGTTGAATGTATGAACGCCCTAAGATCCAACAATTCAAGTCCTAGATACTATACCTAAAAGAATTAGTTACATAAATTCGCAAAGGGCATATACAGAGGAACAAACTGGAAACAACTCAAACATCTATCAGTGACAAAATGAATAAACAAAACTGGAATATAATGGAATAATATACCTAATAGTATAGATGCACTTCAAAAACAGTAAGTGATAAGTCAGACCCTCCCCCCATCCCATAAAAAGACCTAAGTAGTCATCTCTATACATCCTATAGTACATACACTTACAAGATATTCCTAGGTAAGGACGCGTGATTCTCTTCCCAAACCAGGTAAAACTGATTAATTGTCTTAAAAGACAGGATTGCTTATCCTTTGGAGGTCTAAGAAACTGGGACAAAGGAGTTTTTTGGGATGTTGGTAAATTTAGTTTCACAGTCTGGATGCCAGTAATGCCGGTAAGTTCACTTAGTCAAAATTCTTTGGGTTGAACACTTAACAATATGTATATTCCTCCAAATGTATGTTTTTCTTTAGCATTTGCCTTAATACTTATTTTCCTATGATACAAACAAAATTTGGCTCTTCAGAAGCAAATTTTGTGATCAACACATTTACCTATACCTTTTACTGAAAACCACACTTTGGGACAGGAATTTGTGAGGACAGGTAAGTATGCCACAGAACATCTGGAATATTAAAAAATTACCACTTGAATTGTTTGATCTACAGAGATGTGTGAACTCTAAATACCTGTACCTGGTGGAAGACACTCTAACCCAGAGAAACCCAGAAATTCTTGTCCCACAACCCCAATTACAAGATATTTCATTTTTCTTTCCCTTGAGTAAAAGACTTCTTAACACTTGAACTCAATTCTTTGGTAAGTAACAGGAAAGAAGACAATAAATCTTTAAAATACTACTTATTTAAGTCCTTTTTAAAGGTATTATTTTCAAGAAGATTTCAGGAATTTCTTGACATTCCTGACCTGAGTCATCTTTGTGATATGTTATACCCTGTCACATCAAGTTACCTTACGTTGAATAAACAGAAGGTTATAAAAACTTAGCATGCATACCACCTGACACGAAAATATTTGCCAGCTATTTCTTATGCTTAAATGAATGCATTTCAAATACCTAGATTATTAGCTTGGGAAAACTATAACTTTCATAAAATAATAAAATAGTCATCTCTACATATTACTATAGTACATACATTTGTGAGTACATCTCATTTGAGATAAGGAAAAAGTTTGCCTAGAAATAGTATGTTTCCCTTTCACATTTTGTTCTCGGCTTGGAATATGAATGTATTTACACAAACTTGTTTACTTCCTTCTTAGAAGCAGTCTTATGTGGTAAATATCTAGTACAAATAGAATTTAGCCAGAAAATAAAATCTAATGAATGAAAATTTACAGAAAATCTACCCAAGAAGTATTTGTGGAATGTAAGTTAACATATCATTTGTTATGAAAATCTGAATGACCTAAAACAGCTCCAAACACTTAATTGTGGCTACTGAGGCAACATGAAAAGTTCAGAAAGATATTCAGGTAAGGTAGGAAAAAATAATTTTTCTGACTGAGAAAAAACCATCACCTCACACACACACAACCATTGTCTCAATGTATATTATTTAGCTACAGTAAGCAAATTTCAGTAAATCAGTGCTTAATGCTCTATCCTATTATAGCTTTGAATAAAAATATCTACTGCATGAAAAACATCCTTTAGTTCTAGGAGAATTGCTTAAGTTTCCTATTTCAGAAGGAAAGAAACTGCTTAGCTCAAGATCTATAGTAAAAACGTCCATCTCTACATTGGTATTAATAACTCATCAATTTACCACACCAAGGCACTGTAGAGACTATGAGACAGTTCTCAAAACTACTTTCTTGCACTGTGCTATCCAGATGGTGTGAGCACTCATTTTTGGCACTATATAATATGGTAAACAAAGAACAAAGAAAACCTTTCTTAGTACCTTTTTTTTAATGCCAAAAAAATTTTGTTTTAAATGAAACTGTAAGCCAGGCATGGTGGCAGTCACCTGTAATCCCATCAGTTTAGGAGACTGAGACAGGAAGATCCTAAATTTAAGGTCAGCTTGAGCACCTGAGATCATGTCTCAAAATAAAAAAATGAAAAGGGCCAGGGATGTAGCTCATTGTTAGAGTGCCCTGGGTTCAATCCCTAGCACCAAGAACAAACAAACAAACAAACAAAAAACCAAGCAATATTATGACATCATGAAACATGACAGTAATCACAGAGCTTAGCACTATGCATAGCAAATCCTAATGAACACTGATTCCTTTATTTTCTTGCCCTGGTAATATTCCATTTTTGGATTCAGCATAGTACAGAAGAATATATGCTTTGAGGTAAAAAGGACCTATAGCATAACAATCTTTCTGAATTGTATTGTCTCTTCATCTCAAGAAGGTATGTGGTGAAGTTGAGATCATCAAGTGATATAGTGTTCTACATATTCTCCAACATACAGTGAGCACTGGATAAATGAATAAAATCACAAGACCTAGATTATGGCTCTAATTCTTATATGATCACTATCATAACTTTGAGCAATCACTCTACTGAGCTTCAACCAAAAAGTAGGCTTTAAGACATCTGTCTTGTTTATCTTTTATGCAGTTGAGAAAAGATGATGCAGATAAGCACTTTGAAAATTGGAAGGCCCATAAAGTGGATGGTATTATTATTCTGATGGCAGTTTAGAGATCATACACTACAAAATGGCATTTGAAAATCTATTTTAAGACTGGTGTAGTTGCACGCACATGAAATGCCAGCTAAGTAGGAGGTTGAAGCAGGAGGATCACAAATTCAAGGTCAGCCTGGGCAATTTTAGTGAGACCCTACTCAAAATAATAAAGGGCTGGGGATGTAGAGTAGCAGTAAACTGCTTTGCCTAGGTGTACAAAGCCTGAGGTTCAATCCCAGTACTGGACAAAAATGTATGTAATCAAGAAAGTTGAACTTGATGTTTTAGTTTTATAGACAACACACAAATGCTAAATAGTAAAGAAGTACCACTTTTCTCTGCTGAGATAAGCATATATTATGGAACTCAGAGAAGCTATTAAATGAATATTTTATCTTGTTCATCACTCAGGAATAGGGTGCTAACACTGGAATTTATGTACATTATAGTACAGAATGTACACATGCATTACATTTTTATTTTTAGCAGAAAGGCCCTCTTTGACCTCAGAATTAACTTCTAACAGGAATGACATATGTTATCAGATTAATGACTATTTTTAAAGCCCTTTAAGGATGAAAAATACTCTATAAATGTTTAGCATTTATTACTACTAACACCTAACATGGTTAAGCTCCTCTTCAAAATTCAGCTACTGCTTGACAACTAATTAGTTGTTAAATAACATGACATGCCAAAAATAGGAGCTGTTATAATATCGTGTGAATCATTTTGTGATTATAGTAATAATTAGGACTGACTATTAATCCATCATTCTTCGAAGGTTGTTTACTGTCTCAGAAAATTAAGGCACTGAAAAGTGAAATAATTCATGTGATTCCTTCCACACTTCAAACTGGTACAGAGTAAGGCCTAAGCTTCTGGGAAATTCCTGAATTACTTATATATGACTGCATTGCCCAATATATAACCACTACTACATGTGGCCACTGGGTCCTGAAACATGGCAGGTGTGACTGGGGAACTGGATTTTAAATTTTTACTTATTTTTAATTATTTTAAAATTAAAAATGATATTCAGTTAATTTTAAGCATGTGTGAAACAACTGGTATACCTGAAATGACTTCTGTAACTATAAATTTTGTGAGATTCAAACAGAAAGTATTCCTAAAGAAAACTGAACATCTAATTTGAGATATATTCTTACATGTAGTAAATAAAGTTCTGTATGTGACCTTCATCAATTTCTTTTTGACAATACTGCTATACTGGCTTAAAGACACAATAAATTATATATGACAGGGACCCTATTCCCTCTTTTATTCTTCTGATTATACCTTAGGAAGCTAGAGGATATGTGAGTATTCAAAATTTCAGTTCTGGTTGTTGAACAATCAGGAAGACTTTTGGATCTTTTCTTTGATATGAGAAGACTTGACCTTCTGGAACCATGGCCTGGGGTTACCTCTAGTGATGTGCTCTTAGGTGAGTAATAATTTGTTCTCCACCACAAAACAAAACAATTTTTAGAATTTGCTAGTTTTCACAGTGAAACATTTCTGCCATGACTGATTATGAGCTATCAACATGATATCACTGAACCTGAAGTTGGGAAGAGTTCCACAAAATTGGACTTTGTAAGGTTATAAGAGCCAGTCTCAAAGTACCACTGGAATACTTCCTGACATCTGTATTTCTTGGAAGGTGTGTATATATGGATGTGGTAAGGGCTGAAATAAATCAGCTTTAAACTCAATTCTGCTCTATAGCAAAAAGTATTTCAGTATAATTCAATTTGGGAAACTAAGACATTTTCTTTAAGCCTTCAGAATCTAGTGACAATAAAAACTCTGATTCTCCCCCAATACCTCTTGAGAATATAGATTTATGGTTATATGAAGTCATTTTAACAATTGTAAAATGGCAAAGAAAAAGGTAAGGATAATAATTTTGATAAAGCAAGTTCATGTTTTTAAAAATGTTATATACCAACTACATAACAAAGATTTGTGAATTGAGATTTCCTGGGGACATGATAGGGTGTAAGATTATTTTTGGAATTGATACAAATTCTGACATAGGAAATTATATATAGGTAAAATGGCTGCAAGAAGTCCAAATGCAGCCCAGCGGCTCAGGAGGCTGAAGCAGGATTGTGAGTTCAAAGCCAGCCTCAGCAGAAGTGAGGTACTAAGCAACTCAGTGAGACCTTGTCTCTAAATAAAATAAAAAACAGGGCTGGGGATGTGGCTCAGTGGTTGAATGCCCATGAGTTCAATCCCCCTCCAAAAAAAAAAAAAAAAAGAAGAAGTCCAAACGCAGCTCTAAAATGTAATAAACTATGATTTTTGTTAGGTAATACATGTGAAACCATTCTGTTTATTTACAACTTCTTATTTCTATTTTCAGTTCTTTTCCCTTGGGTACCTTAGTGTTATACTTTTTGAGGGAATTTAATTCAAAAATATCCTGAATAAGGCACTCTAAAGAAGTCCTCTAAGAAAATATGCAAGTGTATTTTTGTCTGCCCAGGTAGGTACTATTTTATTATATGTGAATAAATAAATTTTTAGCAGATTTATATGTTGACTATAATTTTATAGTGTCTTAGTTTGAATTCTGTTCTGTAATAGCTAATCATATGAATACAATTTTGTGCTGGAAAAAAATTTAGGTTCTTCTAATATAAAAGAGCAAACTGAGACCACCCCCCAAAATAAAGGTGACTTTTAAGTATATGACTAGTTTTGACTACTTTAGCCAACATTAGAACTTAGCATTCCTGACTACCACCTTAAAATTCTTAAAGCTTGTACCTATTACTGTGTAACTGTCAATTCACATTTTTGAATTATTAACAGAAGATGTTTATTATATTTCAGGTTACTCATATTTATATTCCATTTATTATTTAACTTCATACTTTCATTAGTCTTATTATTATAAACCAATCCTCAAGCAAAAATTCTTTAATTACTTCCAGAAAATTTAAATGTTGATTTTCTTCTGTCCTAAATCAGTATACTTTATTAGTCTGACCAATAAGTAAAGCAGAGATTTGAGACATTTGATTTCTTTCTCAGAAGGAGAAAAAGTAGAATTAATGACAGCTTAGTTTAACATTTATACTTTTCTCCACAGAAAAACACTATTACCTTTTGCTGAGTAACTGTCAACTTATGACTAGGTGAGTTCTGAAAAGTTGACACCTTGTTTTAGAAGATAGTGATCTAGTATTTCAGAATTCAGAAATGTGTAAATAATATTTAAATGGTGGAAAAGTTTCTCAAGAAAAGAAATACCTAATTTAGAGAAAAATCAATGCTTTTGGCAAATAAGAAATGGTAATATATGTCACATTTCATAATGGACAACATTATGTCACCACAAAGAACAAAAGGTTTGATAATCATGGCATTCTTAGGAACATGACTGAAAAACTGTACGCCTCTTAAGTTACACAAGTCATACAGTCTTATGTAGGTCCCTGCAGCCAAACAAACCAGTTAGCCTTTGATGCGCTTATAATTATAAAGGTTTCAAATTATGTCTGTAGGCAAAGATGCCTAGAGGTAGGAAGGTACAGATCAAAACTGATATCATGTCATAATAAAGGAAAATAGGTGAAGTGGGGCCAAAAGTAGGTTGGCAGGAATATACCTGCTAAACCAAACAGGTAGTATAAGTACCTCTCATGCACAGTATAGAAGTTAAACAGTTAACCACATTTTAAATTGTGACTTAAAAATTCTTTTGAAGCTTAATCTTGAAAGAATATTATAATTTAAATGTTAGAGAGTACATCTTTACCTTCATCCACGTATCATCTATTGGATATACTATACACTTTTATAATCACACCATGATTTTATAATAAAATCCAAAAGGCATTTAGGAAGAAGAAAACTTATCCAAAATCAAATGTTTGAATGATTTTTAAAAAACATGGGACTGTGTTGATGACATACCACTGGATAACAAAAGGAAAATAAGGATTCTGATTTTATTAAACTATGCATAGAAAAAAGATGAAGTAAACACAATTTTTTTTAGTTATCAGTGGTTAATCTTTGTCTTTATACTGTAGACTTTATATTGTATTGTTTGAAGTTCTCCATTAAGCTTGAATAAGCTTTTATACCAGAATTTTCACATATATTTTATTATTTTTTATTTTTAAATAACATGATTTGTTTATTTTGGTACTGGGGATTAAACCCAAGGGCACTTAACCACTAAGCCACATCACCAATCCTTTTAAAAATTATTTTATTTAGAGACAAGGTCTCACTGAGTTTCTTAGGGCCTTTCTAAGTTGCTGAGGCTGGCTTTGAACCCATGATCCTCCTGCCTCAGCCTCGCAAGTCTCTGGGATTACAGGTGTGTACCACTGCGCCCGGCCTCAAATTTATTTTAAGAAGATATGGCAAGTTATAAAGCTACAACTTTTTTATAGCATTGTTTCTGAAAGATCATATTTAGTAAATGTATTTGGCAATATAATGCATTTGGAAGAATTTCATAATACATAAATGTGTAGACAGCCACATTAAGTACATCTGGGATATCTTTTATATTTTCATATCTCTGCATATAAGGATTATACGGAAGAAATTGTTTCCCTTTTTCCTAAATAGTATTCTTCAAATCACTGTAACAGATAACCTGCTAGCTGTCCCCCCAAATGGCTTCTGATTTTATAGTAATAAGTTTGCTGCATACATGATCACTCCACTGAAGATACTAGACTTTCTTACAGTTAGTGTAGCCTTATGACCTGGTTCTGCCCCATGGGATATGAGCAGAAGTGATGTCTAACAACCCCTAGGTTGTGCCCTGGGCAAGAAAAGTCTACCCTCCTTCTTTTTCCCCTTTCAGTAGACTAGGATGCACATCTTCAGTGATGTAGCTGAAGGCTATACCCTAATGATAACAAAGCAACATGGGAGAAGGACCCTGGTAATCTGATAACTAGCATGCTTTACCAGTTCTGCAACACATCCCAAGATTGTTATATAAGAAAGAAACAATTATTTCTTTGTCAAATGATTATATTTTGTGGGCTCTTGTTTTATGGAAGCCTGGAATATTCCATATCTAATATGTCATTGGCATTACAGAACCACCACCAATGAAGCTCATTTAGCCTTGGCCAAAGATGAAAGTGCAAGAGGCCAGAATTGACTTCGTAGTTTGTATTATACTACAGTCTGAGTTCTCAGTTAAACTGGACACGATTATAAATTTATCATCTTCTTTAAAGGAAAATCTTACTGGCTGCCCATCCATACTACTTTACTGACACAAATGATTTATTATATTCCACATTTAATAAAGAGTGTTAATACTTAAAACATGTAGGAATTAAATTAAGGTCTAATCAAGAAGAACCAATAAAACCTGTATTTTATAGGTGTGATATCTCACCACTCAAGAATGCTTATTACTCCAAATATATATTTTTATTTTTAAAGGCACTAATAGCTAACCATTACTGTGTTTTAATCTTTGCCAGAGAGTAAAGCATGAATTAACTAGTGTAACCCCACAATAATCCATAACATAGGTACTAATATTTTCGTCTCTTTTAAAATGAGGAAACTGAGGCAACAGAAACTATTTGTCCATAGTCCCAAGTAGAAGTAAGACATTTAGTGCCAAAGTGCACACTCAGAATTTTATCATCATAGAACATTTTGTAACCTCTAAACCCAGACATTTTTATAAACTTAGAAATTTGTCTCTGATATTTAACACAATTTAACATACAATACTTATGGAACAGGCAATTAAAGACTAGCAATACCTCAGATATTTCTACCTGAAATCATCACTGCTTAAAATCATAAAGCACTCAAACATGTCAAAGTTGATTATCTTTTTTTCCCTTACCAGGTCATATAAAAGTTAGCATGTTTGACTGGTGTGAGTTTTATATAATTTATCCTGGATAAATGACCAATATACTAGGAATAAAATAAGGCTGCTAGAAGAGTAAACAAAATAACAAAAGCTAAACAATTGAATATTGTAACTTTGATACTTTGTGTACATAACACATGTAGTTTATTTCGTATGTTGCATTTAAAGTCAGATATCACCCAAATATCCATCAAAAGTAGAAAGAATAGAGTTGTCATATATTCATATATTGGAAAATTGTTATACATCAATAAAATGGAAAGAATTACAACTTAAAAACTACATAATGGGGCGGGGAGGGTTGACGCGGGGGAGGACAAGAGAAGCAAGGAGGAACTTTGGATGGTGTAGAGGAAAATGGGATGGGAGGGGGTGGGGGAGGAAAGAGAGTTGACTGAGACAGACAGTATTACCCTATGTATATGTAAGATTATATGAATTGTATGAATCTACATTATGAAAAAATGATATATTCCCTGCTGAATAATTATATCAAAATGGGTTCTACTGTCATGTATAATTAAAAAGAACAAATTAAAAAAAACTACAGTGAAACTATTTTAAAAAATTTTTTTATTTTGTGTTATAAAAGTCTGAATATTTGGGCTAGGGGTGTAGGATATAAAGGGGATACTTGAGGACCTCTGTGGTCCTGGTAATGTATTTGGCCTGAATATTGGTTATAAGAATGTGTTCTCTTTGTGAAAATTCATGAAGTCATATACTTATGATTTGTATACTTTTTTGTATGATTATACTTCAATAAAAATTAACATTTATTCATTGATAATCATCACTGAGCTTTTCCTTTACAACTCTTGCTGTGAATTGTGTTAACAACTCTGTGATACTTTTTTAGATTCTCCTATGTCTAGATTGAACTACTTAAGTACTCCTAATATTGTATAATTTGGTTTCTTCCTTGTATCAGAGAATACCTTTGCAAGCCAAAAATCTAATCTCTCTGCTTTGGGAAAAATTTGAGAGAACAGTGAGTTAAATTGAGGGAATTTGAGAGAAATGAGCTTTCTCCAGAATGATATAGGCTGTAATGAAAAGCTGGGAATAGACCATGATGAGAAAACTAGAGATTCTCTCCTAAACACCATTTAGTAATATGACTGAGAGTCACCCAGTTTTCTGGAAGGAAAGTGGGACAGAACATTTATCTAAGAAGTTAACCTCTTGCTAGGTACTGATGTTAATGAATAGTATCTTTGTTAGTAATCTGGGTCATAGGGCTTTAGTGAAAAAAGATATTTGGTAGAAATAAGGCAGGGCTCAAAGAAGGAACACCAAGCCTTCTGGTTAGGAAGTAACCTGATCAAAGAATACAGGGGCACAAGATGCATTTTGAAGAATAGAAGCATTTCTTCAGTTTCCTGAAATTTCATGGTAATTTCTTCCCATTCCCTTCTATGCTTTAAATGGCTTTAAAAGATGGCCCTTATTATATCTAATCCCTTGGTGGAAAATTCAGGATACAGGAACACTAAGGAAAATTTACAGAAAATTGGTTATGAATTTGCCTCTTGCTACGTTTTCTTAAACGGCTAGGAATGGGGATGGAGGATACCTATATTGCCATAAAATCATAATTCCTATTACTATAGTGTGGTTTCATCATTTAGTTTTAAGTGACTTCTCATAACAAATAAAAAGTGTACCTACCTCATGGAGTTGTGTTGATATCTGTAACTGAAAATAGTATCTGCCTATATTAAGCATTCAATAAATATTAGTTTGCTATTAATATTTTACTATTATTATTTTGGTACTCACTGGGGAGTGAACCCAGTGGCACTTAACTACTGCAATACATACCCAGCGAAATATTTTTTATTTCAAGACAGGGTCTAAGTTGCTAAGGGCCTTGCTAAGGTGCTGATGCTGACTTTGAACTTGTGATCATCCTGCCTCAGCCCCCTGAGCCACTGAGATTACAGGCATGTGCCACCATATCCAGTTTATTAATATTATTAGTAGGAGGCACATCATAGACTTTGTAAGTTACAAGTTATAGTAATAGACCAACTAAAGTTAATTTAAGATAAAAATAACTTTTTAGTATTATAAGAACTACTCACTCTGAATATGATTAAGACTAAGAGCCGTATTAGAAATGGAACTCTGAAAGTGGTCTTGGCATCTTTTAATGCCAATTCTCTTAGGTGTGGAAGGAGAATATGGTTCTCTTACTGGTATCAGTCCTAATGTTCAGGTTCAGAACCATCCTAGTAGTATGGCTTTGAGTTCCCTTCACTACCACACTGAAGACTGGAATCGGTGGTGAAGTCGGAGAGAAGCTAAGAGTTGGTACATTTGGCTGCAAACATCATCACGCAAACAAAGTATAAGAAGACAGACCAGTGTAGAGACTCATATTTTCAAGCACTTACAAAGTGAAAATCTTATTAAAATGTTTTATTTCATATGAATTCCACAGAGAAATGAAATGAATTTTCTTGCAATCCTGAAGGTCCTTTGTGTAATTTAGGAATAAGACATACTAGGAAGAACAGGAAATTGTGATGTCCAAGTATTAATGCTGCCAGATTTAGTGACACTAGATAAACTTAAGTTTAGAAAAAAGAAGTTCATGCTGGTATATTTTAAAATCTTTTATTTTTCTATATTGTAAAGTTCAAGTGGGCCTTTAGATTCAATCTGGGCTTCTGTCTTCTTGAAATACTACATTTCAAGATGACTCTAGCAGCTTCTGAACAAAAAAAAAAATCACCATCAAACCTGATCCTACGTGAAATACTTTGTCTCACATAGGAGAGAATTCTTTGAATATATGACCTGTGTATAAATGGTTAAGTTACTTTGTCTCTCACATAGGAGAAAATTCATTGAATATATGACCTGTATATAAATGGTTAAGTTTCTGTGTTGGTTCATAATGGCATTGATGATAATAAAAAACTCACCCAAAATCTTATGAAGAAACCAATGTCTTTTTACTTTTTGCTAAATAGTGATTATAGTAATCACTGATTATCAGTTTTCATATATAATTCCAACTTATCGATATACTATTTGTCAAGGCTTAATAATTATTTTTAAAAAGTTACTGTGTTTACAAAGAAAGTAATTCAAATCAACCAACCATGTCTTACAAATATAAATGATACTAAGTATTGATGAAAACAAAAGGCATTTTAAAAAAGCATTAATTCTTACCGACTCCAGAGGTTATTGATTCTGCATCAATATCACTAGCTCTTTTTCTTGCCACTTCAGCTAGTGCCAATTCACCCTTATCTAGGGCAAGGTAATGGATATCCTTTGGAAATAAAGCAAAATAAAAAATTAATCCAAAATGAATCTTGGTCAAATTACAAAGATTTTGAAAAGAAGAATCTTCCTATTCATATTACAAAATACATATGACCAATGAATATTCCTTTTTGTACTTTAAATTTCTGTTGTCCAGGGCAAATTTTTCTTAATTGGAAATCAAAGTTATAACTAAAGGCTATTTAATTATTTCATTGCTTAAGGATCCATGTTCTCAATAAACTGACATACTCAGTTTTGTCAGGGAAGAAAAACATATAAATATTTGGTGAGGATTTAACATATGAGGGAAATCTTTCACCACAATACCCTTTTTTCTTTTTAAAGACAGGGTCTTGCTGTGTTGCCCAGGCTGATCTTAAACTCTTAGGCTCAAGTGATTCTCCTGTTTCAGCATCCTTAGTAGTTGTAATTACAGGCATGCTCTACCATGCCCAGTTCTGAGGGCGCTTCTTCACAATTTAATTGTATGTTATATTAAGCCAAGAACTCTATGAGGAATATTACACAAAATTATATTTTATATATCTGGCACATATTTGTTAATATTAATAGAATTATTTTGAACTGATCAGTCAACAGATTGTTAGTACCTACTAAGTGGTGGGCAGTACTTAGTACTTTTGGAGTATACACATCAGTTACCAGACCAGTAGAGACACACAGATTGCTACAAACCAAAAGTTAATTACATGAAAGTGTGATTAATGTTATAGCACATATTTGCACAGGTTGGAGCCAGAGAAGGAACTGGTACTTGACCTAAGTCTTGAAGGATGAATAAAAATTTTATGAGGAGGAGTAGGGTGCTGGGGCACACACCTGTAACCCCAGCAACTCAGAAGACTCAAGAGGCAGATCTCACATTCAAAGTCAGCCTTAGTAATTTATCAAGGCTTTAAGCAACTTTACAAGACTCTGTCTCAAAAAATAAAAAAGGCTAGCGATGTAGCTCAGTGGTTAAGTGTCTCTGGGTTCAATCCCTAGTACAAAAATATTGTATTAGGTGGGAAAAAGGAAAAAAGGCAACAGAGAATTAATGACATCTGATGTATATGTCATATACATATAGGGAAGAAGGAAACAACACAGCTCAACACAGTCAGGCAATGGCAGGTCCTTTAAATGGAAGGAGTGCTGCATGTGTGGGAGAAAGAAGTATTACAAAATAATACTGAACAAGTGTGTAGAGTCACTAAAAAGGACGTAAAACTCTTTCTGGTAAGCAGAATGATGAGTGAAATGAAAATTTACTGTAATAAAAATGAAAAAAATATGAAGAGCCAGTTTACAAAGAAGAAATAAATGGCTAATAATCATAAAAGACTAACCTTTTGTGTTCCTTCTTTTGAGAAATTTCTGTTCTTTTGCCCATTTATTGATTGGGTTGTTTCGGTGTTTTTTCCTAATTAACTGTGTTTATTTTATTTTATTTTTACAATTTTTTATTTTTTTAAGTGGTACCAAGGATCGAACCCAGTACCTCATGTATGCGAGGCAAGGGCTCTGCCACTGAGTCCCAGCCCCTCTTTCTTTTTTTAATTACTAGTGTTTTAAGATTATACATAGTAGTTGATTTCATCCTAAAAAACTCATACACCTGTGGAAATCGACTTCAGTTCATGATCTCTGCCTTTTCCCTCCTTTTCTCCTTCCTTTCCCCACTTCTCCTTCTTCTACTCTACCAGACTTCCTTTCGCTGTAATATTAATTTATATTTGATTGGTTCTTTATGTAATCTTATCCTTCCTTCTGCCTTTCCTTTATTTTACTCTTTTCTCCACGAATGGGAGAAAAAATTCAACCTTTGAGTTTCTGTGTTTGGCTAATTTCACTTTTTCTCCATTTCCATTCATTCACTGATAAATGCCATAATTTCATTCTTTAAAAAATTTTTTTAGTTATTGATGGACCTTTATTTTATTTATATGTGCTGAGAATCAAACCCAGGGCCTCACACATGCTAGGCAAGTGCTCCAACACTGAGGCACAACCCCAGCTCCATAATTTCATTCTTTTTAATGGCTGAGTAGAACTCCATTGTATGTGGGGGGGGGTGTGGGGGAGAGAGAGAGAGAGAATTTCTTAATTCATTCATCTGTTGATGGGCTTCTGGGTTGATTCCATAATTGTGCCACTACAATCATTGACATAGCTGTGTTGCTATAGTAGGACAATTTTAGATCTTTGGGGAAAATACCTAGGAGAGGGATAGTAGAATCATAGGGTGGTTCCATCCCTAGGTTTTTGAGGAATCTCCATATTGCTTTCCAGAATGGTTGTACTAGTCTGTAGTCCCACCAACAATGTACAAGTGTTCCTTTCTCCCCACAAACTTGCCAGCATTTATTGTTTGTATTCTTGATCATTGCAATCTGACTGGAGTGTGATGAAATCTTAGTGTAGTTTTGATTTGCATTTTCCTGATTGTGAGAGATGTTGAACATTTTTTCATATATTTATTGGCCTTTTGTGTTTGTTCTTTTGGTTTTTTGGTGTTAAGTTTTTTTTGAGTTCTTTGCACATTCTGGACATTAATCCTCTATCAGAGGGGTAGCTGACCAAGATTTTCTCCCATTCTGTAGGCTCTCTCTTCATGTTCTTAATCACTTCCTTTACTGTGCAGAAGCTTTTTAGTTTAAAAATTTTGATTCTTGGTTTTATTTCCTGTGTTTGGGGGTTCTTGTTAAGGGATTTGGAGCTAGTACCTATATGATGGAGTGTTGACCTATGTTTTCTTCTAGCAGTTGTTTCTGGTTTAATTCCTAAGTCTGTGATCCATTTTGATTTGATTTTTGTGCACAGTTGCAGGGGGGAAAGAAACTTGTATATTGTTTGTGGGACTGCAAATTAGCAAAACCACTCTGGAAAGCAGTATGGAGATTCCTTAAAAAACTAGGGATGGACCCATCATATGACCTAGCTATCTCACTCCTGGGGATTTTCCCCCAGGATCTAAATATGGCATACTACAGCAACACAGCCACACCAATGATTACAGCAGCACAATTCACAATAGCTAAATTATGGAAACAACCCACATGTGAGTCAATAGAGTTCTATTTAACCATTAAGAAGAATGAAATTATAGTATTTACCAATAAATGGATGGAAATGAAGAATATCTATTAGATGGACTAGAAACTCAAAGGCTGAATGTCTTCTCTCATATGTTGAAATTAAAGTAAGATATAGGAAAGGGGGAGGGAAGGATAAGATCACATAATCAATCAAATACAAATTAATCAAGGAGTGAAAGAATACTTAGTAGAGCAGAGACAGGAGAACAAGACAGGGGAGGAAGGACAGGAGGGAAGAAAGAGGGGAGGGAATCATGAACCAAAATGGATTCCCATGCATGTATGAGTTTTTCAGGATGAAACCAACTACTATGTATAAACATAAAGCTCTTTAAAAAAAGATATATTACCTTATTTTTCAAAATGTAAATAGAAAAAAATACGATTTATGGGTTTTAGTTTTACAAATTTATGATATACAATGTCATAGTTCAGTACATGTATACAGTATAGAATGAACAAATCATCAGGGTAGTTGACATTAAAACTGGATAAGTTTTAAAAAGTTATTAATACTCATAGGTTACAAAATTTGGGAAAACAGTCACTTATATTTACTGATTAGTGGTGAAGACTTTATAGAGCAGAGGTAGGCAAACTGTGGTCAATGGACTAAATCTACCTTGTGTTTATAGAATCCTCAAGAATGATTTTGAAATGACTGGAAGAACTGCACTCACCTACTAGTAATGAACTTCGAATGGCCTTGGAATTCAGCTTTTGCTACAGATTTGAAAATGTTTCAAGCAAAAGTTATAAGGCAAAATACTGCTTATATGTGAAACTTACATGTAAAACATACTGTGATAAAGTCATTTCAATGACAACTAATGTTTGAATTGCAAGTAATGTCAGGCCTTCACTGTCAAAAGTTTAAAAAGAAAAAAGTGATATCTCCATTCCCAGCAATATATTTTCTAATTTTGAACTACAGCAGTGTTTTTCAGACCTCTATGCATGTGCAAAGTAAATTTCCATATTCCAAAATCCATTTAACTGTGCAATTGAGGAACTTTAATTGGAAGTGATTTGCAATGTAATTACATGCTAAAAGGCATTCTAGCCTTTTAGGTAATAGAATTCTAAAAATGCCTTCCAATCTGTGAATATGTTCAATTAAAACCATATGCTCATAGATTGATATCAGTATTTTGCAGAACCTATGCATGGGTAAAGAAAGACATTTATAAAGGTGAAATATGGAAAATCTCATTGCAGATCAGCATTAATAAATGAACATTTCAATTGATTTAGATGATAGGAAACAATGTTATTCCTCTTAAAAGAATTCTGTTCTTCATAGTTGTAGACCTGGATTATAAAAAACTATACTCAGTATACTCAACTTTTATATATTTTAAATTATATCAATAAAGATGAATGGAAATTTACTTTCTCTCTTGTTGTATAAGTACCTATACAATAATCTCAGTTTTGCCTCTTGACCTGCAAGGTGTATTAATACAAGGA